>PVIU01005645.1:0-110766 GCA_004026605.1 Ondatra zibethicus | reverse complement strand
AACTACTGCAGAAATCCATAACTAATCAAACCACAGAGAACAAGTGGAACATTCAGTCCTAATTGATAGAACTATGATTCTATCCCTACAACTAAGGATTAAGGAAAATCAAGAAAGAACAGGCAGAAAGATTGTAAAAGCCAGAATACCAACATATCTGCTGTGAGATAGTGTCTTATATATATATGACAGAGAAGCCCTGAACTCAACAGTAGGGTTGTCTGAACAAGACCAGTATAATGACAATAGCAGTTGACATATCAGTGTGTACTAGGGAAATGGCTCATAGTCAGACCTCATGAAAAAACTACAGGTGGTCAATGCCTTTCCTCCTTCAGCTTCCACCTAGGTGGTCATATATATGAGCAAGGCTAAATGAACTTAGTAGGATACATACATACATAATATAATTTATTATATTTGCATACATACATACATATATATTATATATGTATGTAACTAATTAAAGAGTTCATGAATTTTGGAGGGGAAGGCATGAGAGGAATTGGCTGAAGGAAAGGGAGAGGCAGGAAAAAAGGAGAGGCTGTGCTTATATATGATGTTCTCAAAAAAAAAAAAACCCCGTATTTTGAAAAAGTAGTCTAGTCTTAATGCCTTGAAGATTTTGCCTTCTAATCACTCAAACCTCTGAAAAGTCTTGGTCCTAGTTGCAAAGTACCCTTTGCAAAGTCACCACCAGATTTATGCTAGTTAAAATTCATGGATCCTTTTCCTCTTACTGGGTGATTTGTAGATTTGGGGCTTCATGTTTTTGTCTCCATCCTTTAAAAGTACTGAGAAAATTATAAAATTATGTTTTATTTTGATGTTTTCATTCTTTGACACTTTCACATATGTATATGAGGACTCTTAGAATTTTTTACTCTGCATACCCTCTCTTATGCCCTCGCTCTCCAGGAAAAATCCTTCTTTCCAACAAGTTCACCTACTTTCATGCCTTTTTATGCTTTTATATTTTACATAAACGTATAACATTCTGGTATATTTGAACAAAGTGTGTGGTTTGTTCTTGTGTCCCCTATTAATCTCTCTTTCATTCTTTTTCCTTAAATGGTCTCTTGCATTGATTAGTGTTCACTTGACATCTATTTCTGGGTAATTCTTAGACTTGCCAGTTTAATTCAGACTGCTTTCCTGAGATTCAGTCTCCAAATCCCTATTGGATATTTCTACCTGGATAATTTTGGAGGAAGCCCAATTTCCTGAGCTCTACAGGGGAGGTGAGTTTATTTCAGATCCCAGTTGGGCCTTAATTCATACCAAGATAATGGAACTTTTGCTACAGGTACAATCACATCCCACCTCCTGACACACCACCACCTAGGATGATCTGTCTTGACAGCAAATGGCCTTTGGCAAATTTCTCAGCCCCGTTGGTTTTGGTCTCAAGACGTATAAAATGAGAATAATTATATTACCTATCAGGTAGGTATTTTGTGAACATTATAACAGTGCCTCACTTGCAACAAGTGCTTTAAGATCATTTTCTGACATGATTATTGATGCTATTACATATCCTCAAATTATGCTGTTCCTCATATCCACTGCCATTATCGCTTTACTATCGCTTTAATTTAAATCATCAATGTTTTTCACAATTGCAAGAGCCTCCTGACTGGCATTAATTCCAATTTCATCCTGTAAAATTCACCCTTGTTAGTATTTCAGAGCAAAGTTTTCAAGACGATTCTTCTCTGTACAAAACCCTTTAATTCCGCAGGATCTAAAAAATAAAGTACATAGTCTTTTGCTTGCTTTCCATGATCCTGCTTGTTGTACCCCAATTTCTCCACATTTACCTTCTCTATTTATATCTTAAGCATGATCTATGGACATTCTATGTGCTGGATCATATTAAAGATACTTCCTATAGCATCATTTCTATGATCTTTGTGTGAATATGTGTGTGTTGAATTTCTTCCCATGCCTTGAGTGTTTTGTGATTGGTTTAATAAGGAAGCTGACTGGCCAATAGCTGAACAGGATAAAGTTAGGCAGGAAAGCCAAATTGAGTAAGCTGGGAAGGGTGAAGTCAGAGGAGATGCCAGCCAGTTGCCACAGAAGAAGCAGGACATATAGAAAATGATGTAACAAGCCATGAGTCATATGGCAAAGCATAGAAAATGTAGGTTGATTTAAGTGTAAGAGTTAGCTAGTAATAAGCCTGAGCTATTGAGCATTTATAGGTAATATTAGGTCTCCGAGTCAGTTATTTGGGAAGCAGCTGTGAGACAGAGAAACTCCTTCTACAAATCTTCTTCTAGCTTTGGAAAAATTGTTTTCTTTTTTAGTGAGGATCATCTCAATGTGACAGGGGAACCCATGTATGGGTTAATCAAGTCATGAGTCTGGTAAATTTGATAGTACATCTTGGGTCCTGTTTTCACCTGACTATATTCAATGACTAGAGAATCTGCATCTACATAGATGCCCCTTGGTTCAGCATCACTCTCTGAATTTTTAAGTATGTGCAACAAAAATTCCTCAGTCTTTTGGGGTCACTGAACCTTTGTCTGCCCTCATTGTTTGCCCTGGGGGTACTGCCCAATTCCACCATTGTACCACCAGAACAGCACCTAGAACTCCTTTAAAGTGATGTCTTTCAGATACTTGGTGGCTTTTCAGATCCTCATACCCTTGATGGCCTGAAAACTTCATGGGCATTCTTAAAGTGAACAAGTAGAACTGAACCACTTGATTTGAGAGTAGCCAAACATTTTCTCAGGTCACCGCAGGCCACTTAGAGAGCATTTCTTCTGGTCTTAACTGACAGGCTACTATTGGAAGTTTGGCTCAATGGTCCCCATTCTGGAAAACCTTTATAATTTCAATCCGAACCTGGTTTGGTGGCTCATGCCTGTGAACTTACTGCTGCAGAGACAGAAGCAGGAGCATTACTGGAAACTTAAGACCAGACTGGGCTCTAAAGTGAGTTCCTGGCCATCCTGGACTGCAAAGTAAGACTATGTATGCCTCAGAGAAACATAACAAAAAACAGCAATGAAATCTTAACCAGCCCCCTTTAGACTCATTACACCTTCAGTATATATATTTAAGTGGTAATGCTCTGTTTGCTTCATTAAAGTGTGAGATACTATAAGGAAAGAGCAGGGCTTTGTTGATTCCCAGATCTCCAGCTCCAACCTAAGACCTTAATAAATATTTGATGATTGAATGAATGGAAGTCCTTTGGAAATCCATAATTTACTGTCACGATGAAGACTGAGACTTGGCAGGGCAAGGTTCCTTCCTAACAGTCTCTGTGGATTTTATTTCAACACCATGGAAGCCAGGGAGATTTCATCCTGTTGTCTACTTACAAATGCCACCATTAACATTTCCCTGTTGTCAGGGTTTGTCTGACTAATGTTCCTAGAAATCATCTGGGAATTCTCCCATGTGGTCCTAAAGGCAAATCATCTTCTACAACAGAATCCACAGGCCTTCTAATTTTTACTTGTTTTTCACTGGTAATACCATTGACAGCAGAGGTAAGGGAATTTCCAAAAGTTAAAACTAGCTGTGAGATGAGATTATCAAGGGTCAGTTCAGAAATGGTTTTCCTTTTTCTGCTTCTAGGCCTGCCCCCTGTCTATTTACTGTCTTTGGAAAGTGCTTGACAAATTCAAGTTTGATAGAAACTATGGCTGTATTTCAATTCCTGGACCCCCCTGAAGACTCTATCCCAAGAAGAGTAGAGAGAACCAGGTTTATTCCCCCTCATGATTGGGTCCTAGTAGAAAGGGCAAGAATATGAGTGTGAGGGAGGAAAGAGCATCACTAGAAAATCTTAGAGTGCCTTTCAGTTGAGACTCTGATCCCCCAAGGTCCTCGCTAATAATACAGAATGCATTCCCTGGGGATGACAGTTCTTCTGAGGAAGAAAGATAAAATAGTGTTTTCATAGAAAGGATGCTTAAAGGGATACATTGCAAAGAAAGATTCTATCAGAGCATATGGCAGGATGGGTAGGTGAGTATCAATTGAGAGCAGCATCAGTGTAACTAGGGTAAACAGGAAATTAGACTCTTGTGAACACAGAAAGACTGATTCCTAGGCAGTAAAATACAAGCTCACAGAGACTGAACTGGGGGATCTATTTCTTCTAGCTTGGTAATTATATTAGAGACCACAATTAAAATGGGATTATGATAATTCTCATTTTAAACATCAGAGATTGAATAATTTATCCCAGGACACTTAGCTGCAGAGTCCAGGTGCAAAGCCAGAATATCAGAATTTTTTGTTTTGGTGTTTTTATTGGTGCTGTCAATCAAATCCGAATCCCAAGCATGAAATACTGCTTCCTCCTTCTTGAAATGATATGCAAAAATCAGTCTTTGCATTGCCACATATAAGATTTATTACACACTGTATTCATGTATTGGATTGTCGTATTGTAACCCATACATGTGTACATACATAATGTCGTATTGTAACCCATACATGTGTACATACATCATGTCGTATTGTAACCCATACATGTGTACATACATCATGTCATATTGTAACCCATACATGTGTACATACATCATGCACCAATCAAAAACGTAACAGAAAAAGGGTATAGGCTCTGTCCAGAGCTCTGCTCATTACGTCCTGGCTGACATATTTTTTAACTCCACCTCAACTCTTTTATTTCTACTTTGTATCAGGAATAGCTTGTCTTGATTTGGTCAATATCTTTCTCAGTTTTAGCCCTGAAAATATTAGAAAAACCCTTAATTGAGGATTAAGTGGAAAATACTGGTCAGCCTGCCTTAACCTTTTTTATTCTAGTACTTTACACTTGTAGCTACATAATTTTATATTTTTGTTATTATTGTTGTCTAATTCCAGCTTTGTAATGATTTTTCCCCATGAAATCTTTATTTACATATGCATGCTTGATTCCCATTCCCCACTTCTTTCGTCCACAGTTCAACACTGGACCTCCAGCTGGTCCCCTTTCTTCCCAAAGCTAGTCCTAATGTGTTCAATTACCCTCTATATTTCTTCTTGCTAAAGATCTCTTCCTACCATCTCATGATCCCTTTACTAGTTTTAGAACCTAAATACAAAGAAATAAAAAGATATAAACTAACTCTCTCTCTCTCTCACACACACACACACACGGAGAGAAAGACATAGAGAGAGAGTATTATATAATTTATATAATTTCAAATCTAGTTTCTAGTTTTGGACAAAACCTGGCATATTTTAAGTCTGGCTTATTTCATGTAATATAATGATTTCCAGTTGCATACATTTTCCTGCCAATGTTTATTTCAATTTTTTGCAGCTATATAAAATTCCATAATATATATGAATCACATTTTCTTTAAAACGTACTATTTTTAAACCAAAATACACTTATATCATTTCCTCTTTCTCCCTCTAACCCCTCCTATGTCTCCTTTCTCCCTGTGAAATTTCTGGCCTATTTTTCAAATATATAAATACAGTCTACTTGGTTCATTTACTATTATGGACATAATTTCAGGGCTGATCCCTTGGTACTGGATAACCAATTAAGGGGCTCATCTCTGAGAAAGACTATCTGTGTCTCCTGCTCTCAGACCTTCTTAATTACCTGTAGTTCTTTGGGAGTGTAGTCCATGAAATTTCTCTCGTCCCTGTTAGCAAGCCCATCGGTATTGTTCAGATGTTGTTCAGGCAGCCATATTGTTGAGGTCACATGGGTGAAACTACCCTGACATTTCTAGGAAACAATGTTATATCAGATTTCTGGGTCTTCCGTCTCTTACAATCTTTCCTCCATAATGTCTCTTTAGTTATGATACAGGTATATCAAGTGGGCTGGGTATCCTATGATTGGTGTTCTTTGCATTTTTGTCAGTTGAACCACATTTTCTTTAGTCATCTGTTCACTGACGGACATCTAGGCTGGATGTAACTGCTGTGAACAGTGAAACTATAAAGTTGAAAGTGCTAGTATCTCTGTGGTATACTGACTTAGAATCCAGGTATATTCCTGGCACTGGCACAGCTGGGCCACATGGAGTTGTATGTTCAGTTTTCTGAGGAAACTTTTATACTTACTTCCATAGTACAAGTACAAATTTATATTCTCACCATAGTGACTAGCAGTTCCTCTTCCCCATACCTTCTTCATAATTTATTGTCTTTTTCTTTCTTGATGATGGTCGTTCAGACTAATAAGAGATGGAATCTAAAAGCTGTTTTAATTTTTGTTTCCTATTGGTTAAATACATTGAACACTTTTCAGGTACTTCTTGGCATTTATATTTCTTTTGAGAGCTATTTACCCAGTTCATTAGTACATTTATTAAATTAATTAGATAATGTGTTGTTATTTAATTTGTGGAGTTCTTTATGTATTCTAGATATAAATACCCTGTCTTCTGTGTGTTTGTAGTGATAATCTCCACTACATGGGCTGTCTCTTCATTCTGGTTATTGCTTCCATTGCTATGCAGAAGCTTCTTAATTTCATGTAATCTCACTTTTAAATTCTTGGGATTATTTCATGTGATATTCCCTGCCTTTAAGATGATACTATAGGTATACACCACCTTATTGGGCTCTTTCTTCTAATCTTTCTTATCATATTTTATTATTGTGCCCACGGACCCACATATAATGTGGCACATTGTATCATACCAACATCTGAGTCACTTAACCTGTTGCTGAGCTCTTAAGCACCACTGCTGTGCCATTCTTGCGTGATACAAAGGAAAACTACTGTCTTCACGGGAAGTTCCAAGCAAATTACCGGTTTTGCCCCTTGCTAATGCTGTCCATCTTCTCATGAGCAAAAGTAGATAATAACTATATTTTCCCTGCAGAACTCAATGGACGGTTATGAAGCTTAAATGGAATTTGAATATGAAAATGTAAAAGGAGACTACTCATTTGTTTTACCGCCATCCAGTCCCAAATAATCACACAGAAACTATATTAATTACAACATTGTTTGACCAATAGCTTAGATGTAGCTCTTACATCTTAAATTAGTCCATTTCTATTAATTTGTGCATCACCACGAGGCTATGACCTTCCTGCCTGTAAGGTTCCAGCATCTTTCTCCTTCAGCAGCTACCTGGCCTCTCCCTGACTCCACCTACTTCTCTCTATATATCTCTGTTCATATTTCCCACCACTGTTCGGATTTCCTCTGCTAAGCTATTGGCTGAAACAGCTTTATTCATTAGCCAACAAAAGCAACGTATATACAGAATGACATGTCACATTATGAAAGCTTTGAGGTAATTTTAGCTCATCATAGAAAAAGGTATTACCGTAACAAAGTCTATTGTATTAAAATGAAAAATACAGCAATCTTATTACTGAAAGGAAATGTGTTCCTTGATACCAAGGTATGAATCCTTCCATTGTTGTTTCAGGCATATAGGACTATGAGTTAATTAATAAAAGCTCAATTTACCTTGTTTTATATCTTGTTATTATTTAAACTTCTGTGACTATCTTCCCTTCTGCAACTAGTATTATTTCTTCTAATTGATAGACTTCTATATCATGAAAGTTACAAAACAATGCTGCAACTTGGGGCAGTTAAGTTGTTGAAATATTTTCATGATAGAATGAATACTTTCAGTGTGCTTAATTATTTCCTTGTTGCATATACCTAGAAGAAGAAGTTGAGATCTAGAGCCAAAACACATAAGTCACAGATATCCACCTAAAATGTAGCAACAGTGTGTTTTCTAGCATGGGTTATCATGAAGCACATTTCTCTTCAAGAACACTTCGACATTCCATTGTTTTCTTATGTATCTAGGTTTTCTAGGTAGGACAGAAGTAACTTTTTAAAAAAATCTTTATTTAACCAACAGTATCTTGTTGCGTGTCCCATATCATTATTCTTTTCATTGAGACAAACTCCTTTCTCTGCTTGTTTTGATTTTTCCACCAGAGAGATCTATATTATGAAAGGTTATAAAAGTTGCTTTTCCCACTTTATTTTACTCTACTTATTTGAAAGATATTCATTTTAGTTTGACTTCAGTGTGGTCAACTTGAAAATTTCTCAACATATTTAAATGTACTTGTCTGATGTTCAGGGTTAATAACCTGTTGCTCTCTGACAAGCCAGGAACTTTAGCTTAATTTTTACATCTCTTTTAGTCCCCACCTCTGATCAGCTGATGGTTAATACCTATAGCCATTAAGTTTATGGTCTATTAGTCCCAAGCATAACTCTCCCAGTCCAGCTGAACTGAAGAGTGGGCAGGAGAAAGCATGCCCTATGTAAATCATCTCCAAGTAGTCATTTTAAGCAAGATAAAGAAGACCTTATTATCTTCCCGTCTCATTTACCCAAGGAGAAGGATGCCAGCTGTCCATTGGTGACGGGACCAAGAAAAACAGCCAAGCTTGTACTCTCCTCCCATCTCTTCCTTTCAATGCATCAACTTTATTCTGAAAATTTTCTGGTTCCCAGACTAACAGTAAAGAAATATTTTTCTGAAATTCACAAAATGGCTAGATTGAGACTGCAGTCTCTTTATACAGCTTTGAAATATTAAGGGAAAACCAAAACTATTTTAAGTTGGTGTCAACCACTGATCAAATTGAGAGCAGTTAAGGATGATATGACAGGAAAGAAATTCAATCATCCATGTGTTTGGGGTAGGTTATTTCCTAGAGAAAACCCTCCAACTCAATGGGCACCCATTACACAATAGAATACCTAGAAACAAAAGCATTAAAACATTAGTGTAAACAGTGGAGATGCAATAGAAAAATCAACAGTAAAATGATACCTACTGAATAGCTCTTTCTAAATACAGCTGCTAGACTCTACCCTGACATACTAAACCAGAGTCTCTGGGGCAAAGAGGATGATGGGTAATCCCAGGTGGATAGCTTGAGGCCCAAAGAAAGGAAATAATTTGTCTTGATATAATTGTCTATGATTGCCAGCAATTATAGATGTAATCAGGATTAAAACTTATTCGGTAGTGGCCTGTCTGTGTCAACCATGCCAAACATATGCATGCCAGAACTGGGACTAGAATGGGTAGAGGCTTGGGCACTTTCTGGTTTTGTTTGTTTTTGTTGTACAGTGCAGAGTGTCAAGGCCAGGGCCTTGTACAGGTGGAAGGCGTGTACTCATTCACTAAGCTACTACTCAGACCTTTATGGGGTCTTACAAAATGGAAATGAATTTGGAATAATACAAATATCCATGGGATACAAAATTTCTTCAGGAAGGAGATGATTTTCCTATATTTTATTGTCAAAATGAACTTTAGTAGCTTTCCTGGATCTGTACAATCTACTGGTCTCAAACCAGTTAGTGCTGGTCCAGGCAGCAGAAAGACTGGAAGCAGCGACTCCTTTTCCAGGAGCGAAGTTGGGCTGGGGGTGCGGTTATCGGAGTGACTTCAGAAGCTCTTTACTTCTGCTTCCCACTTTCTCTCTCCCACCTACTTTTCATGGTTTAAATTTTTAAAATTTGGACCTTAGGCATGTAGAATTGGCTAATCATAATCTATAGTTGTTGATTTACTCTCATCGTTGATCCAATTTTGATCTTATTTTCTTTTTACCTTGCTTAGTTTTTTAAAAAGCAGTATGTTTTTAAACATGCCCACCAGCATAGACCCCATGCAATTGTGGAATACCTTATGAAGCCCAAGCATTCTTTCCATCTCCCTTACCAGCCTAATGCTGTTTCCCCCTCCCTTCATTCTTAGGTGCATCTCTTTATCTGTATTTATTTGTAACAAGCATTTCTTAAATTTAGTTATGATGTTAAACTTCACAAATGACATCATACTGTTTATAATCTCTGAATTTGCTATTTTTACTTAAAATCATATTGCTGAAGGGAAAGGACAACTTTACAGAAAGAAAATCTTGCAGACACCATTTAGAGAACTTCATCAGCTGTGGGGCAAATCATGTGCTTGATATGGTGCAATAAAAAGAACATAGCCAGCCAGTCGGTGCTAGTGCGCCCCTTTAGTCCCAGCACTCAGGAGGCAGAGACAGGCAGATTTCTGTGATTTTAAGGCCACAGTCTACAAAGTGAGTTCCAGGACAGCCAGAGCTGCTATACAGGAAACACTGTTTCCAAATACAAAATTAATAGCAAAAAAAGACAAAATTAAACAATAACCACAGCCCTGCTTCCAGAAGAATCTTACCAAAAGATAATAGCCCTAATCATAATAAATCATCTGACAAATTCATATTTGCCAACATTCTATGAAATATTCTATGGTAACCTTTGAAAGCCTAAATCTCACAAAAAGTCAAATAAATAAGAAAGAATTATTCTAGACAAAGGAAATTAGTGAGGCATGACGTCTGAAAGGTAGTTTGCCCTGAAAGGTAGTTTGAAAGAATCAACACAACTGCAGCAAGATTTGAGCATCCTGTGGTGACTAGATATCACTGTTGCTTTCTGATTTTTGATTGTCAAACCAGAGGATGCCTTTGTTTGTGGAAAATATATCCAAAAATATTCTTTATTGGTAGATCAGCAGATTGGTAAATTGTTTTAAAATGAAAATAGAAAATTATTTAAATTGTATTTGCAAGTTTTAAGTTTGTGAAATAAGCATATTGTCAGGCTTCATCCAGATCTTCTTATATCTTCATTGTTCATAGATTTTTGACTTCTGAATAACATTTCAATAAAGTTCATCTTCATAGTCATCAAGGGCCAGGCATGATTTTTCCAGCTTTTCAATTGTGACCAGTGTTATTGTGAGGAGTATATGTATGTTTATTGGTAATTTTCTCTCGGTTGTTAGTGAAATCGCCAGGTCATAGGCTGTGTTGGTTTTCTTGCTGTAACAAGTTACCACAGACAGGGAAATTTAACAGAACACATAGTTATTCTTATAAATGTGGAGATCTGTAAAATGAGATGTAAGGGGCTGGTATCAATGAGCTACATGCGGGTTCTTCCTGGGGGTTCTAGAAGAACACTTACTTCTTTGCTCTTTCAAATGTCTAGGACACTTGTATTCTTTGGCTCATGGTCCTTTCCTGGTCATCTCTTGGTCTTGCATCAGCAGTCATATCACCATCTCCTTTGATGTCAGTCCTCTTGTGTGTACCAATTACTGCCTAACAACCCAGGAAAAGACCTTAGTGAACAAATCCCCTTTGCCCTAAGAAACAACCTTCACAGACTCTGTAGACTAGGACATGGGCACATTTAGGCTCTACTAAGCCTGCTGTCCAAGTTGTGACATGTTTAATTTTTAATCTACTCTCACACATCCTTTTCTTTGAACTATTAAGGAACTATTTTTATGTGGCAAATATTCTGACGGGATATACAACCATTCCTTGTATTGATGGAATATTTGGAATATCTTAAAGCAGTCCCTCATGTCTGCTGTTTTCTTTACTCTTTATAATTCCACAAGTACTATTAGATTTAATCATAAGAAATTGTTAGTACTAGGTTGTTTTTGAGCTAGAATGGCATTATTGCCATTTTTCAGAAAGGTTCTCACATAACTTTCGATGGCTTCAAATTTGCCAAGCAAATATGACCTATGTGACAATGAATTCCTGATCCTCCTGTCTTCACCTCCCAAATGCTATGACTAATAGATGTTCATCAAGATTCCAGGCCAAAATTTTCAGATTTTTAAATCAATATGGCATCTTCATTGTGTATAGGAAGAAACAGGTTTGAGGGTGTGTGCAATCATTAGTTCATGCAATTCATACCAGCAGAGCTAAATTGAAAGCAAGGCCTTTGACTCTCTAGGATAGTGCTTCTTCTACACAAGTTTTGGGAAAGCTGGGCTGGGCAGTCATCAGTAAGTGATCTTTCACGTAAACCGCAATCACACCCTGGTTAACCAAGATATGGAAACCACATCCAAACAGCTCAACTTTGACTTCAGAGGCAATGACAAATGGAACTCAATATCATTCTGGGTCTGAAAAAGAAATGTTTAGCTGTGAAACAGGAAGACAGACAGTTACAGACATCTCAGATCAGGAGGTGAAGCTGTGTAGTTTACAAAACAGTTCATATGGAGGAGGGGCATTACAGAAACCATAACATGAAAAGGGCAAAGTACACATTGAGTGAAGAAGATTCTTTTCCAAACATCAAAAATCTATGAAGAAACTTAGACCCGAAGAGAAGGGTATTGCCTAGCACTGGTGACAAGGAAATCCACCATCCAGCCTTGGACACATACCAGAATGAACCAGAGCCCTAACTCTGCCCAATCTCAGCAGGATATCCCCTTCCCATCTTATTATCTGTTTTCTCACCTTCCACATCAAAGGATTTAATCACTTGTCTCATCAGTAGTCATCCAATTCTCATACTCAGAGTACTTCTACAAAACGCAGAACGGGACTAAAACTATCCCATTTTGTTTAAGGCAAAGGAATTGTCTCCCTCCCACTCCTTCCCCTCACATTTTCAGGAGGGATAGTAAAACACCATTTAACTTTCTGAGACACATCTTTAGAGTAAAGGGAGTGTTCAAAGTTGAGAATTCCCCACAGACTATGAGTTACATGACATTACCTTCAAGCAAAATCTCAAGGGTAACATAAACTACAGCATTTGTAATAGGAACAAAAGAGGAAGTACCCAGAAATAAACTTAAAGAAATGCATGCTACTTCTATGATGAAAGTTTAAAATCCATTTGAGGAATTCAAAAAGAATTGGACAAATGAAAAAGGCACTTTTCAAAAGAAAAATACAACCTCAAAAAGATATCATTTCATGGCAGGTGAAGGTGAAAAACAACCCCATGAATATACCAACTAGATCTTTTAAACATTTTGATTTAGGGATATATATTTTAGCACTAAGGTTTACTTGGAAAATAAAAATATATACATCTACGAAAATTCCTAAAAATGAGAATGACACGGGAACAAGAACTGCACATATAAAACTGATAATTATTTGTCCAACTGTTGGGGAAAAGAAAATAAGGGTTCATTTGGGTTCAGTCCATCATGGCTGGCAAGTCCTGAAGATAGCTGGTCGCATTGCATCCTCGATCAGGAAGAATGAATGATAAATATCCTTCCCAGATTCCTCGCTCTTCTATTCAGTCCAGCAGCACAGCCCATGGATACTCTATTTACATAGAGTGTCACTTCTCCCTTTTATCAACCCAGTCAAGGAATCGCTCACAGATAGGCCCTGGGGTTTGTTTCCATGGTGCTCCCAAGTACCGTTTATTTGGCATCTAAGATTAACCATCACTAAAGCCTTATAATTAAAATCATGTGGTTTGGACTATGGCTAGAAAATGATCCACGTAAAAATTAAATTTTGAACTAATCCTAAAAATGGAAAGTTAATAAATTAAAGTGATGGCAGCTCAACTAATAGGAGATATTCAATAATTTTGTTAACAAATGTATTTATGTTCTAAAGGAAATAGATACCTAAACCATTCTTTACCACAGTACCAAGCAATCATCTATCTAAGTAGAAAAAGTAAAATACAGGCATTAAAAAGAATGATGAGGTACTTCTATAATTTCACCATGGGAAAAGATATCTAATTACAATTTATAGAAACCCAAAATCTAATTAATAACAATTTTCATTGGTTAAAATAGTCAAGATAGCAGAATTACTATAATAAGAAGCAAAGAGAAGCCTAAAAACATGTAGCTCAGTGATAGAAGCGTTTTCTAGCATGTGGAGAGCTCTGAGTTTGAGCCTCAGCACAGCAAAAATAAATAATAGCCAGGGAAATATTTTTTCAGGTCATAAAAAGGGCTAAGTTTTCTATCACATAAATAAGTCTCACATATATTTTTTTTTAAATGTAAAGGCCAACATTCTAACAGGTAAGGTATGAATTCAAAAGAATCACAGAACACACTACACAAAAGTCTCAGACATGTGAGTGAGTATTCATCATTCACTCATAATAAGAAAAATGCAAATTGTTGCTATAATGAAAAAAACATTTTTAATCTGTCCTTTTGGCAAGGCTGCAAATGTGTACAGCCCTCTCACACACCCTGCATGAAGGTCTACACTATTGTATTTCACTACTTGGGTTTTATCCTGTACATATAAAAATGCATGTACACAAAAAGGTTGCAGACACAGCACCAGGAAAGGGGCATGGGACTGTGCAATAGAGGAATTAGCAAGACTCTGGCCTTCCTCCCTCCCAGTCCCAACAATTACCTGGAAGAGCATGGGATCCAGAGTACAGAGTGCTCATGGAATTTGGTACAACATCCTGATGGGAGCAACAGACTCCAAACAGCACAGATGGTGGGGACAGCCACAGAAATGTGGTAAGGGAATCTGAAGCTGAAAGAGTCTCACTGGCCCCTCCCCACACCTCTGTCATTGTCAGGACAGGGAGTTTTGGCAGAACTTACTGCAATATCCTAAGGGACCTAAAAAGGTAAACACAGGTGATCAGGCCCCATACATTTCCTCCATCTCTTAAAATCTTGAACAGAACAACTGGTCCCCAAAGCACCAGAGGCAGGGTTGTATTTTGCAAACTGGGAATCAGCTGGGATAATTCTGGAAAAAAAAGTGGCTTTTAGCCACAAAAATCCTTCTTTCTGGATGGAAACAGTGACTTAATTTGTTTGAATTACTGAGACTAGCAACACTCCAATAGCCTGTGTAGACTGATTTTTTGAAAAATTTTGTATTGTATTTGTGTGTGTATATACTCATGCACACACACACACACACACACACACACACACACACACAATGGTTCACATGTGGAAGTGAGGGACAACTTGCAAGGGTCAGTTGCTTTCCTTCACCATAAGGGTCCCAGGGATCAAACTCAGGATGCCAGGCTTGGTGTCAAGTGTGTGTTATCCACTAAGCCATCTCGCTGACTCTGGAGACTGATTATAAGACGACAATACAAGAGGGGAATGAACACTAACTGAAGACACGGCACCTTCTACTTTACATTACTGCTAATTTTAATTTTCAAATTTTTGTTGGATTTTGTGTTTATATTTTTGTTCTTCAATTGTTCGGGTGCACTGTAATTTGTATCTCACAAGAAATGCTTCTAAGTTTGTCTTTGTCTTTCTTTAAATCAAATATACAACATTGCCTCTTACCGACATACTCTCTCATTCTTCCTTTACTAAGTCGTCTCCCCTGTCCCATCCCCTTCTCACTTCATTACTTAGATATTGTCAGTTAGCCCTAAAGTAATTATAAACTGCATTTTTTAAACTAGTGACATAGTGCAGCTTTCCCTTGACATAATAAGTTCACGGGAGTCTTCTCTGTTTGATACTATTTTTTTTATCTTTTTTTATTGATTTTTATTGCGCTCTACATTTTTCTCTGCTCCCCTCCCTGTCTCTTCCTTTCCCCCTTCAACCCTTCCCCAAGGTCCTCATGCTCCCAATTTACTCAGTAGGTCTTGTCTTTTTCTACTTCACATGTAGATTAGATCTATGTAAGTCTCTCTTAGTGTCCACATTGTTGTCTAAGTTCTCTGGGATTGTGATTTGTAGGCTGGCTTTCTTTGATTTATGTTTAAAAACCACTTATGAGTGAGTACATGTGATAGTTGTCTTTCTGTGTCTGTGTTACCTCACTCATAATGATGTTTTCTAGTTCCATCCATTTTCCTGCAAAGTTCAAGATGTTATTTTTTTTTCTGCTGTGTAGTACTCCATTGTGTAAATGTACCACATTATCCTTATCCATTCTTTGGTCGAGGGGCATTTAGATTTGATACTATTACCAGTTAACACTGGAGCTGCTGTGAAACCATTGTATTTGTTACTGCATTTGGAAGTAAGGGGACGGAAAGCTTAAATTCAAAGATAACTCGATAGTATTCAGATAAAATAAAACAAATATATGGTGGAAAGGGTTGAGTGTAAAGACCAGAGCGCACATATATCCCGCTATATCCCAGTAGATGTGCAAAGCACAGCAAGGGGACATAAAACACACTAGCGAGCAATCCACTGACACCGACACAAGCTTATAGTATCTAGCTACTAGAGAAAAAGACAATGAGCTAGCAGACTTGCCACAAAAGGATTTCTGTCCGAGTCCTACTTTTAGAAAGGATGAATGACTGCACAGAGGACTGTAAAAACATGGCAGGACAATTGGAATAGAAATGAAAGATCAGATAAACTAAATATATAACTCAAAGGAAAGAATCTCCAACAGATGAGCCCAAGCCAAAGAATGGATTTCAGAGATGGAAGAGAAGGTTGAGACATAATACATGTATAAGAATAAAGTTAACAAACATGTCCAATATTTCCAAGAATACATCCAAGCAACCAAACCTTAGAAAATTTAGCCAGTGAAATTATAATCAAGGATTTCCAAAATCTAGATTAAAAAAAAATGATGAGCATTTTTTTCAAATAGACGTGAACAGAGAACCTCTTGGTGACTATCATAGTCCTGATGCCAAAACTACAAAATAAAATCGGGACTCCCAGGCAGGAGAGTGGCTAGAGTTTGCTCTGTGGTTGCTGGAGAAGCACAGAGTTAGGAAAAAAAAAACAATAGATGTCGTCTCAAGAGGACAATAGAAGCTTCTGAATTCTACAAAGAAAGTGAAAGGGTACTGGAAAATATGTCTTGATTTTTCTTAGCAGAGAAGCCAGAGGAACACACCTACCAGATACCTGGTAGAGGAAGGGCCTCAGAAACCACTTTCAGCAGGTAGGCCAGACAAACAGGGTTCAGTTGTACCTTTAGGACAAGCCCATGGTCCTCAAAAGCCTCAAATTCAACTCTGGGTATCACTGAGGTGCTGATTCTTCTTGTGTGTATGTGTATCAAGAACTGAGAGAAATCTCATCTCGATCCTCCTTATGACATGGAGGACAGGGCCTGTGCCATTCTGAGGGAGAATCTCTGGTTGTAAATTGGGGGAACATCTCAGGTTTGGGAGCCCAAACTGGGATTGCCACAGCATCATGATTGGGAAGGACCTATAGAGGCAGGCGTGGAGAGTAAGATGGCTGGGCACAAAACGGGTCACGGATTCAAGTGCCAGGAACCTGACCCAAGCTGGACAGTTCATAAGAAGATGCCATTCCCATCCCCACCTTCTGTGGCTGGGAATGAATCTCATCCACTGAGGATTAATCCAGATTTTGATAGGTCTGAGCCCGAGGTCAGCAGGTTGATCAGATTCCGGGGTCACGACTCTACTATTTATAATTGTTGTGTCTGGGAACTCTGAAGTGCTAAGGGTATATATGACACATGGAGCGGCAGCATCCCCTCTCCCCCAGCAAGGTTGTTGTTGATGCTTAGGACGCCTTGAAAGTAGTAAGGCAGGTCTTCTGCCTATACCAGTTCATCACTGTGGTTGTTCCAATACCCCCCAAATACTTAGTGGACAGCACCCAGCTAATACGTGAGCTACTCCAGCAGGGTAAAATTGGGGAATTCTTGGGGAAGAGGGTGAGAGAATCTGCAAAGCCCATATAATGCACAGACAAGAATGGCCTGTAAAGGCTTCTGATAGGAAAGGAAGGAAAATGGCTGCCGTGAGGCAAGCTCTAAGGGACATAGATTCCAATAAAGACTCAGCAACAGTGTAACCAAAAGAAAGATGAGTCCCCAGTTCAGCTGACCTTTGACTTTCTGTCCCTGCAGCTAGCAGTCTCCAGTATTTAGGATTTAGAGAGAAGAGCAACTCGAACACATCTTTAACTTTCTTTTTTTTAATTTTGATGTAATTCTGCCCCATCACGTTTTTGCATTTGTATGTATAGGTTAGAATGTGTGTCCAGGTAGATGTGCATGCAGGTAGAGAACAAAGATTGATACTGGGTATCCTTCTCAACTGCTTACCACCTTATTTTGGGGACAAAATCTCTCACTGAACCTGAAGTTCACCACACAGCTGCTTACCAAGCACCAGGCCTACTTCTGTTTCCACCTCCACATCACTAGATTGTAGGTATGTGCTGCCTCTCACAGACTTTTTAGAAGACTTCTGGGAACTGAACTCAGGTCCTCATGTTTACAGAGCAAGCACTGGGTCATCTGCCTAGCCATTTCTTTTTGTTTTCTATATGTCTAGCGGATTTATACTGTATTTTTCATTTTAAATGTATTATTCCCTTTCATACGTATATCTAATTGTGCTCATGTGTTGTTTACATTTGAAGAGAATATATTTTTCATTTCCTAATTTTTTTTAAATTTTTGCACATGGTCCTCCCTCCAACCCCATACATTTAGTAGTATTCTGACTTTATGTTTTTAGATTTTTAAAATAAACACACTAATGATTTTACTGTCATTCATTCCTTATACATACCCTATTTGGTTTTTAAGCATTTTCACTATAATGTGTTTGGGTTCCAGGTTTTAATTTTTGTATTTTCTAATTGCTCAGTCGTATATATTCTTCTCCACAGCATGACTTTTTCTCTTTTTTTCTTCCACCTATTTAACCCTGCTTGTCTTTAGCTCCCTTTTCCTGTCTCCTTCTTTTATTGCATTCATCTACTATTTCCACATTTACTCTAAATAATTTTAAACTTCATTGAACATTCTAAAACAGTTTTCTCACTTTCAGTACTACTATCTAAAAATATATCTGTGGGATGTAATTGACTTTAAATGTATTTCTATATCTTCTTTGGTTTGATGTAGTTACTGCTATAGAAAGTTGTTTCCTCCTTTCTTAGTGCTATTGGCAGCTGAGCCATCAAGAGTAGGCTGCTTAATAGGAAGCTCCTACTACACATACACACACACACACATATGCATACACACACAACACACACATATTCAGACATACACACACAGAGATACTCACATATGTATACACACATGCACACATGCATGCACACACATTTACACACACACACACCCCACATAGGCATACACACACACAGGCAGACACAATACACACAAACATAGAACCATAAACACAGACACACACATACATATATACACACAGGCACAAACATAGGCACACTTATACTCACATAAACACACATACAAATGTACACATGTTTAGAAATATCCAAACCAACGGTTATACAAATAATGAAACAGAAACACAAGAGACATTCAAGAGCAAGGCAACATGATGACTCCAAGTGATTATAACTCCGGAACCCTAAGATATTAGAAGAGGTAAAATACCAAATGAAGACTGAAAATATTTGCTAGGAAAAATGGTGAATGACCTGAAAGGAGATTAAAAAAAAAGCCAGCAAGTGGACTTGATCAGGCCTTATATAAGAAAGTAGTGATGTAGAGGAATAATAAGTAACACTATGAATGAGAAAAGCAGCTCTGTATGTGAAAAAGAAACACTGAATAAAAATTAAACAAGGTAATGAATATATTGAAAAATAAATAGAAATTTATCAATAAAAATGCAATGAATCAAATAAAAAATGGAAAGCATTAGCAATGCATGAGACAAGCAGAAGAAAGCTAGCATGTGGCGAATAAAGTGATGTCCTTTAAGTAGGACCTAGGACCACAAGACCCAAGAGTTCTTGGAAATGATCAAGAGACCAAACTTAAGAAACCACAGAATAGATGGAGCTTAGGTAAATCCTAAAGCATAGAGAATTTATTCAATGAAATTACAGACATTTCCCCAAAATAAAGAAGCACACATTTAAAGACAAGAAATTAGTATATTCCTAGACATGTCTGACATACCTAACAAAAATCAAGAATATATAAACAATTTAGATTAATTTATAATAATAAAGGAGATTGAAGAAGTGATTAAAAATATTCCTAACACTGTGATTCCCAGAATCAAACAGATGCTTGGCTGAATTCTTCTAAACCTTTAAAGAAAAGAAAACACCAATGTTCTTCAAACTAAACAAAGTAAAAAGGGAAGGCACACTACAAACTCCCTCACAGTATCAGCATTAACTAGCGATGGGTACAACAAAGGGTGGCAAACACACACCAACATCCCTGATGAACTGAACAGAAAAACTCTCGATAAAATTCTTGCTTATTGAAGAAGGTCATACAGTATGATCAGTTAGCTAGATTTTACAGATTCAGGGTAGGGTCTTTGTATGCAAATTAATAAGTGATTCAACATATAAATACACTTAAGGACAAAAATCATACGATCATCGCAGTCGATTTTTTAAAAAAGACTTTGAAAGAAGTTCAACATCCCTTTATGATGAGAATCCCCCAAAGAAACAATGAACAGAAGGAACATGCATCAGTATGGTAAGGGCTGAGTACTAAAAGAGGGTAAACTGAGAACCTTTGCTCTCAAATCTAAAATGAGGCAAGGGTGCCCATTCTCCCCACTCTTATCCAATATAAGTCAAGTTTTATTTAGAAAAATAAGAAAAATATAAAAAGGATACAGATTGCAAACGAAAGAGTCAAACAACCCTAATTGTAGGTGAGATTGGTCTCTAGTTTTGTTGTTCTTATTGTATCCTCGTCTGATTTTTGGTATTTGGGTAGTGCTGGTTTCATAGGATGAGCTTCGTAGTATTTCTTGCTTTTATATATTATGGAAAGCTTTGATGAGAAGGAAAAATAAGTGGATAGAATACAAAGGGAGAAAGAAAAAAAAGAATGTGGAAGAGGAACAGGCCACATTTCTGTGCTAATTGAGTCGAAACCTTTCAATTTGTGGAAAAATTAGTTCCAGGAAATCCTGGCCTCTGTAAAACCAGGAGGACAAAGAAGAGAATTCCTGATCGAGGTTAAGACATCTTTTTACAGACTCGGGGCTATCTTTATCTGGGTTTTCAAGAAAACTGACTTTTGTAGTTTGAAAAGTGTAATGAAAGTGATGTTTTAACAAGCAAAGAGCAAAGAACCTCAATATTCCAGAGTGACAACAAAGTGGGTGTTGGTAAACCCCTTGTCATTATAGCTACTCAAGATAATGTGATTGGAATTTGGGGGGAAGCTTTCCTAGTTTCAAACTCAGGTGGGCAAAGGTTTCATATGGAGGGACTTTCTAAAACATGCCTTCAGAAGTGCCTAATCATCTCAGGAGAGCTGTGATTCTGAGTCCTCTGAGGCGCTGGACTTAACCTTTCCTTTCCCTACTCGTGTTAGCACACCTTGTGGAGAAAAAAAAAGACTGAATATATGATTACAATGTTGTTTCTTTAGTCTCTAAAACCTAAGAAATTTATTCGGCTGGGCTGTTGTGTCCACAGACAATTTTTCCAATATGTCGCCAAGGAACCCTCAACTCTCAATAAATATTAACAATATAATGAGTGTGGTAGGAAGTAATGGAAGCAAGGCCACTGTATTAGTTACCTGACAAAAGCAGCTGACCGAAGAAAAAAATTACATTTTGGCTCATTGTTTGTGGGAAGACTAGTCATGGTGGTGGAGTCGTGGCAGCAGGAAGTTGAGACAGCTGGAAACATTGCATCCTCAGTCAGAAAGCAGAGATGAATGCACATGTACTCTTGCCTCCTTCTTTTTACTCAGCCCCCTGCCCATGAAATGTTTCCTCCCACGAGGGTGAATCTTCCCAACCTAACTAACCTAATTATAAATTCCCTCACAGACATGCCCAGAGACTTGTCAACTTGTCTTGTCAAGTTGACAATCAGTATTAACCATCATAGACATTCAGAGTAGCAGAATTCAGAGGCAATAGCAAAGCAGAGATGCAAAAAGAGTTTGTTACAGAGCTAAGAAGAGAAAAGGAAGAAAAGAAGGGAGGGAAGGAGGGAAGGAAGGAGGGAAACGAGGTTAAAGCTGATGATTAGTGTCCCTCTGCACCACTCTATTTTGTTAGCAAGAGTCTGCATACTCCTTTCCGTCACGTTTCATCACAAAGTGTTGTACCCACTTTGCCTTAAGTAAAACCATGTTGCTCCACTCACTGGAGCAACATTATACATATCAGAGCCAAACAAACGTGAGCTTATTTTTTTATTGGTTTCTCATTGGTCCTGAAGATTGAACCCAAGGAAGGTCTCACATGTATGTTGCTTGTTCTCTGCCACTGAACTCATTCCCCGCCCCTAAAATGGGTTTTAGTTATGACTCTGCCACTTATCGACTTACGATCATGTATAAATGGAATGTTTCTGTGAGCCTCGGGTGTCTCACCTATAGGATGGATAAGCCTATTTTGTGGGTCTGTTATAAGTAGCATAATGCACTGAAGAAACAATCATTGAGAACCTGCCAAGTGTTCCACATACATGATTATCTCAATTCATCTTCAAAACCACATTGAGATAAGTATCTTCCCCCCTTTAACAGATTAAGAAACACTTCCAGATGGCCTAAGAAATTAGCCCAAGGTTAGTGGCAGAAACAGGATCTTCAAAGTCAGGTTGAATCTGGTCCCAACATCTATGTTGTTTCCAGTACACAGTGCTGTCTTTCACAATGTCTGGTAGAATATTTGAGAGGTGGTGTCTGTTATGTTCAAACTGTTTTTCTCCCTCTTTCCTGAAACTTCCTTTACTTTACTCTTAAGATCTCCACCTCCTTCCTCGTCTACCCTCCTTCCTTTATTCTTCCAATAATGGTGATTTACTTCCCAGAGTCTGCTTTTGATTCTCAGCTACAGCTCACTCACTAGGGTCATGTGAATCTATTTGAAGCTGCTAGCCACGATCTCTCTCTTCTCTGGCACGTGCTGCTTTCTCAGTCAGTATCTTACATTGCTGTGTCTATATTTTCTACCTCAGAGACTTTCCTGGTGCTTTGTGCCCCTGGTTGAAGGGAATTTGTTCAGCTCCTTCTCATCTTGTGTATTGAAAGCTGTAGGTGAGAGGATCTGGATCTTTTCCAGTTGCCCTATTTGAGAAGAACAGCCCCTGGGGATCCCCCACGTTCTTTGTGTCTTCTGCCTGGAGGCCCACTTGTTTTCTGCCTTACAGGATTCATTTCTCAGGCATATCCAGTAATAAATAACAACACAAATGATTGTGTCTGGTAGCTAATTGACTATAACATAGGCTACCAGCCTCTGGGGCAACACAGCATGTTACTTTAATTAATCACCCTCATCCCAGCCTGACTACCCAACTATGTCAAATCACACAGCAATTAGGTACTTTCTGAGTAGGTCTCCCTGTCATAGTTGGGGAAGTGAAAAATATAATATTAATGCTACTTTCTGTATGTTCTCAGAGCCACATTGGTACTCTGTGTTAGGCGCTGTGGTAAATGATATAGGAGTTAGCAAAATGATGATAAAAATGATGCAGGAGTAGCAAAACTCTACTGTCTAAGTTTACAGTGCTAAGTTATAGATATGGCAAAATTAATGTATAATTTGATATGTGATGTATGAGAGATACAAATGCATCCTTTGAGGTAAAAGATGCCTTTTGTTAGAGCAATGGGAAAGTTAACAAATGGGGCAATGAAATCAGATTGTAGTAAGGTGGCATATGTAAGAATCACTTTTGAGAGTAATGAAGAAGTATAGACTCCCCAAGCCTAGACCATACTTAATAACCCAAGAAAAGAGGCACAAATCTCTGTATCTGAGGAATTCTGATACCAAATATGTTTTATAGCAGTTACCCATGCCTTGCCCTGCTCTCTGAAAGCCTTGAATCAGTCTTATTTCAATAAGAATATTGTTAAATTTTTGAGAATTCCACATTATGTCTTTTGATCATATTCACCCCAATTCCTCCTCCTAGTTCCTCCCTGATAATTCTCTAATTCCCCTACACTCCTGTAACTTCATGTCCTCTTTTTTTTTTTAACAATCCAATAACTCCAGTTATTGCTGTCCATATACTACTAGGTGTGGGGTGATCGCTGTACCGTTGTTGACCCAGCAGGATCTACAGAGAAGCCATCAACTGCTCAGAGTTCATCAGTTAGGAATAAGGGCTCATGAACTGCTTCCTGTTCCATGCTAGAATATTGACTGGCTAGATCTGGTGCAGAACTTGTGCAGCCAACTTTAGCTGCTCACATGTTCATCGGTGCGGTGGTCCTGTCCTGTGCAGAATATACAGTTTTACTGTGTGGTCCTCCCAAACCTCCAGCTTTTAGAAACTTTCTTCCCTTTCTTCCACAGATTTATTCCATGAATTTTGGGCTTTGGAGTGTGTGATGATCAAAATTTTGCCGACTTAAGGTAACTAGAGTCATAGAGAACCAGGGAAACTCAACTGAGAAAATGACTTTATCAGATTGCCAGTATGCATAGTGCTACCTCCAGGCGTGGGGTTTTGGGGAATGTAAGGATGAAGGACAATGAACTTGCCATCTTCCATAACTGGGCATCTTCCAATGGTTGAACTGGGACACCAAACAAGCCACAAAACCTTTTACCTACCTGACCTACAATCTAGCCTGCCTACAAGTTATATGGAGGCAACGTAGGCACAGATCTTGTGAGAATGGCCACTTTTTTAAAATAGTCAAGTTCTACAGCCTAAAAAAAGTGCTCAGTGGTTTAGAACACTGGATGCTCTGCCAAAGGACACAGGTTTGATTTTCAGCATCTATATGGCAGTTCACAACAGTCTGAAACTGCAGTCTTGAACACCCAACATCATCTTCTAGTCTCTGCAGGCACCAAATATACAATTTGTGCACAAATATGCAAAACACCCATATACTTACGCCCAAGAGTAGTTGACCAACACAAAAAAGATTATGTGTATGTGTGTGTATACATTTTTCTATTTTGCTTTGTTTTATTTTTTGTCTTATTGACTCTTTCCCCTCCTTCCTTCTTTCTTTCCTTCCTTCCCTCCCTCCTTTCTTTCTTCTTTTCCTTTTTCCTTAATTCACTGTTTTGATTTTGGTTTTATGTTTTCCTGAATTATTTTTTAAGAGAGAAGGAACATGAACTTGAGTAGGTAGAAAGGTGGGGAGGATCTGTCAGGAGGGAAAATAGTGTGATCAATATACTTAGTGAAAAAATGTTCATAAAAACTGAAAAAAATCTATACACATAAAATGAATAAAACTTTTTAAAGGATGGAGAGTCTAAGGGATTCCATCTTTCTTGTGATTTGAGGAAACAAAAGACTTTGTAGGTCCAAATGTGGTGGAACAATACTTTAGAGTCTTTTTTGTCTTTGGTGGTAATACTCTTATTCTATGATACAAATACTGGTCTTTTAATTAATTAATTTATTTATTAATACTGTTCCTTTAATAGAGAAAGCACAAATAAATATGAAATGTTGTTTCCAAACAATATAATATAGTGCATAAAATATCCCCCAGTACTCAAAAGTGAGCTCTGTCCTATGATGTGGGATTTTACTCTGTATGCTGTGATTACCATTAATGAATAAAGAAACATTTTTGGACTTATAGCAGGGCAGAACTTAGGTATGCAGGAAAGACAGAACTGAATGCTGGGAGAAAGAAGGGCGGAGTCAGAGAGAAGCCATGGAGCCGCTGGAGACAGACACTGGGAACTTTACCCGGTAAGCCACTGTCACATGGCAATACACAGATTTAATAGAAATGAATTAAATTAATATAAGTGTTAGCCAGTAAGAAGCTAGAGCTAATGGGCCAAGCAGTGATTTAATTAATATAATTTCTGTGTGATTATTTCAGGTATAAGCTAGCTGGGCAGCCAGGAATCAACAAGTGCCCTCCCTCCTCCAACAAATTTAATTAATTTATTAATACTGTTCCTTTAATAAAGAAATCACAAATAAATATGAAATATTATTTCCAAACAATATAATATAGTACACAAACTATCCCCCAGTACTCAAAAGTGAGCTCTGTTCTACTTTCCATCTTTATTTCCTCCTTCTCCGTTTTTCTCTCCTTATTGTACATTTGCTTTTGGACAGACCTCTGTAACTAACCCTTGCCAGTCTAGAACTTACTATGTAGACCAGACTAGGTTCAAAATATGTGACAATTCTCTTTTACTTACTGATCCTCCCTGAGGTTTCAGGTATATTCTAACCCAACCAGCTTCCTTTTAGATTATTTTCAACTTATTTATGTGGCTATAAAAATTGTTATTGTTAGGAGGCCAACAATATTCACCAAAAGAGTCAGTTGCTGTCTTTCAGGTTTTCACATTTTAGCATCATATTAGTTTTACTAATATGGTAATATAATCTGCTCCTGGACACTGCTTCACTTCATTGAGTGTTGAGTGCCATTCCTTCCTTTACCAAATCTGGAATGACCCTGCTAATTCAAGAGTTTGTGTCTGTCTATTTGCTGAATTTCCTTTTTTAATGAAAAGCTTCTGAAATGACTAAAATATTCTTTACAAACTGGATGCTCAATTTTTCCACTGTGGCCTCACCCAAGGTTTTCAAACTGGTCTTAATGCTGACAATTTACAATGAATCCTAGAGTCCCTAGAGTCCTTTGGTGGGTTCATGCTCGTCCAGGTTTTGCTGCAAATTTGAGAGGTGAAAACATTATAGCCATGCAATTTTTTCTAGGTTTATTTATTTTTATTTATTTTTTATAAAAGAGGACAAACTATCTTTTTTCATTATACATACCAATCCAAGTTCCCACTCCCTCCCCTCCTCCCATTCCTTCCACATACTCTCCCATCCCACCCCCATCCAGTCCTCGGAAAGGGTAAGGCACATTGCTTTGAGGAAGTTTCACGGCCCTCCCTACTATATCTAGGCTGAGCAAGGCATCCATCTAAAAAGAATAGGTTCCCAAAAAGCCAGTACATGCAGTAGGGATAAATCCTGGTGCCACTGCCAGTGGCCTTTCAGTCTGCCCCAGCCATGCCACTATCAACCGCATTCAGAGAGACTAGTTTGGTTCTATGTTTGTTTCTTCCCAGTACGGCTGAAGTTAACGAGCTCCCATAAGCTCAGGTAGACTATTTCAGTGGGTGTCCCCATCATGGTCTTGACCTCTTGCTCATATTATCACTCCTCCCACTCTTTAACTGGACCTTGGGAGCTCAGTCCAGTGCTCCCATGCAGGTCTCTGCCTCTGTTTCCATCAGTTGCCGGATAAAGATTCTATGGTGATATTTAAGATATTCATTCATCAGTCTCACTACAGAGCAAGCCATGAATGGGCCCCCTCTATTGCTTAGAATCTTAGCTGGGGTCATCTTTGTGGATTCCTAGGAATTTCTCTAGAGCCAGGCTTCTTGCTAACCCTATAACGGCTCCATCAATCAAGATATCTCTTTTCTTGCTCTCATCTCTGTCCTTCCTCCATCTGGACTATCCCATTCCCTCAAGTTCTCCTCAACCCTTCCATTCTTCCCTCCCCTTCCTCTTCCACCTTCCTTTCTCTCCCCACCTCCATACTCCCAATTTTGTGAGACGATCTTGTCTATTTTGACTATCCAGGTTTAGATACTGTGACGTCGTCAGAGAGAATGCTGTATAACTGGGTCGTAGCCTGTTCTACATAAACTGTACTTAGAATAATTCTTTACTTCTCTTCTTACCTATTTCCCTCCATGATTGGACCAGAAAAACAATGAGGACTCTAAGACCCTCCTTACTCTTACAAGCTCAGTGACTGTTTAATTCAAGGGTCAGAAAACTTTGTTACAAAAGTGCCAGATAATAACATTTCCTAGACTGTGTAAATCTTACGGCCTGTGTCTCATCTATCCAACTCTGCCCTTGCGCCTACAAAAGACATGAACAATACTTAAATAAGAAGTGCCTGTACATTCTAATAAATATCTAAGAATGAAGCTAGATTCATATCTCTCACTCTGAACAAAAGACAATTTAGAATGGATCAATAACCTTAGTGTAAGACTTGACTTTTGTCAATTGTTGAGGAAAACAGAGACAAAATACTTCAAGGTATAAGCATAGGCAAGAGCTTATGAAGAGGATGCAAATAACACACACACCAAAAAAATTCCACAAAACTAATCAATGAGAGTGAATAAAATTAAAAATCTACTACACAGTAGAAATGACTATTGTGAGAATGAAGAGACAACCTATAGAGTGAGAAATTTTTTTACAGCTATACATCAAACATGAAAATAGTATGTAGAATCTATAAAGAATTGCAAAATTTGAATACCTTGAGCTCAAAGCATCTGATCATTAAATAGACTAATTAATTGAACAGATAGTTTTCAAAAAAGAAGACAAATGACAAATAAATGTTTTTTAAAAAATGTTCAACATGTTAAGCCATCAGGAAAATGTAAATTAAATTTATCTTGAGAAGTTGGGTCTGGCAAGTAACACATGTCATCACAGAACTTAGTAAGCAGATACAGTTTGGTCTGCATTAGACATTCTGGGCCAGCCACACTATACAATGGGACTTTCTCATAAAAATAAAAAGCAAATTATTTGAAATTTCTTCTCATCCCAGTTAGAATGACTACCATCAAGAACACCAATGACTCTTCTAGACTCTGATCCCAGAACACTCTGTAAGCAGGACACACTGTAGGTCAAAGGTTTTGTGGCTGGGTTGGTGCCACAATCCCTCCACTTGAAGCCTTGCCTGGTGTGGTAGTTTGAATGTATTTGGCCCCCATAAGCCCATAGAGGGTGGCACTATTAGAAGGTATGGTTTTGTTGGAGTAGGAGTGGTCTTGTTAGAGGAAGTGTGTCACTGCTGGAATAGACTTTGCGGTCTCATATATGCTCAAGTCCACCCAGTGTCTCGGTACGCTTCCTGTTGCCTGTGGGCCAAAGATGTAGATTTCCCAGCTCCTTCTCCAGCACCATGTCTGCCTGCATCCTGCTGTGTAGCTCCATATTGATAATGGACTGAAACTTTGACCTGTAATCCATTCAATTAAATGTGTTTTTTTCTTTATAAGAGTTTCTGTGGTCACGGTGTCACTTCACAGTAATAGAAACCCTAAGACACTTGCTTATAGAAGGTGTTTTTTTTTTCAAGCTCCACATTCCCCATTACTAACAGTTTTGGTTAAGGTTATTCTTGCAGATTCCATGGTGTTTCCATTGCCCTAGGTATCCACCTCATCCCCAAAGTGTTCCAAATTTCAGTCATTTCTCCCAGTGTTTTCTCCATCCCTCCTGCTCAACATGGTGATTCCTCCTGTTCCCAATCACACCCATCCAGTCCACCTGCAAAATCTATTCTATTTCCCCTTCCCAGAGAGATCCATGTGTCCCCCAGTAGCCCTCCTTGTTACTTAGCCTCTCTTGGTCTGTGGACTGTAACATGAGTATATTTTACTTACAGCTAATATCCACTTATAAGTGAGTACATACCATGTCTTTCTCACTCAGGATGATTTATTTCGAGTTCCATCCATTTGCTTACAAATTTCATGATGTCACTGTTTTTAACAGCTAAGTAATACTCCATTGTGTAAATGTACCACATTTTCTTTATTAATTCCTCAGTTTGTAGAACATCTAGGTTGTTTCCAGTTTCTGACTATTATGAGTAAAGTTGTTATGAACATCATTGAGCATGTGTCCTTGTGATATGATAGAGTATCCTTTGAGTACATGCCTAGGAGTGGTATAGCTGAGTCTTGAGGTAGATAAAGATATATTTATCTTGTTTCATGTTATTGCATGGAAAAGACCTCTAAATGGGCCACAATGTTGCATAAATGTACATAGGCTTGGGAGAGAGAAGAAATAGCTATAAAAGGGAATAAATGTTTTTAATAAATAAATAAAACAAAGTCTTTTAAATGACAGAGTGCAGACATTCATGGATTAAAGGAGTGAAGAAAAATGAGCCATGTAAAGATGGGAAGTACATAGAGAGTCTGGATTATGTATATTATTGTGGTTTTTTGAAATTTTTTGACTGTGAATGAGCTAGCTACAGAGAGACATTTCATTGTACAGGCTGCTAAGCTAAACCAACATATGTATTTTAAAGGTGTTTAAAATTTAGGTGTAAGGATATGTTGCTTTAGAAAAGAGGTTCTGCTTTTGTTTCCACAGAGGATGAGAACCTATGAATTCCTTCCACACTAATGTGGTTTGAGGGCTCAAGACCACCTGAAGGTCTCCATGAACCCCAAAATTACTTTGTCCAACAAAAAGCAGGAAGTAGTTTGGAAATAAACGCATCCAAATTCCCAAATATCATTTATAAAAGTTTGTTTACATTTAAAGGGGAGTATACTATAGATACGAATACTTTACATTGGTATGGTACTTTACATTGGTAAGGTCAATTTTATTATATGTATTTCTACTCTTGTTTAAGGTATTGTATCTGTGCTGTGCAGTTTGTTTAAAAATGTAATGTATCATTAACAAATACAGATTAATAGATAGTTATCTATAATAGTCAAGCTTGTAGTCATGTTAGTTATGTTTTCTAGATATACAGAGATATATTTCAGATGGACAGGTATTCTTCTAACAGGATATGGCATTTAAAATGTTTTAAGAACTTGGGATTTTTTATGACAGTGAGACTCATCTGCTCCTGGTAGCACCAATTTACTTCAAGAAGATGATGGGCATCAAAGAGGCTCCTTATGGATTGGTTAGCCATTTGGGCAAGAAACTGCTCTTGCCTGGACTGCTTGATGTTATGCTGTATAAACTGGACATACAGGACCCACAGAAAAATGACTGCTGAACTTGCTTAAAGGTGAGACAATCCTTTGGGTTTCCTGCTTCATGAAAGTGTGTGTAAGACATTCTACAGGACACAGAAGAAAGTGACTGACAAACTGCCAATGTAGGTAGAATTGTCTTTGAAATTTCCTGCTTCACGGAAAAGTTTGCCAGATACTATGGGTCTGTAGACTGAAGATGGGTGCCCCAATGCTACAGAAGAACTTTGGGTGACTGTCCGGACAGCGAGATGTCTCTGTCAATTCTAGAGTTTTGGAAGTTGCTTATAATGCACTTCCTGTTAACTTAGGTAATATTATATCCTTCTGAGGTATTTGATGGAGCTGAAGGATAGTTGTAATTATAGTTTTCCTTAGCTATGATAAAAGATAAAGAAGATATAAATATTGTAATTGTAATTCTTGCTTGATCTCTGTTTTATTACATGTAATTTTACTATGTTAAAGTTAAAAACCTTCCTTTTTATTTAGACAGTAAAGGGGAGGTGATGTGGGATTCCATTCTGTATGCTGTGAATACCATTGGTTAATAGAGAAGCTGCATTGGGCTTATTGCAGCACAAAATAGGGCAAGGTAGAAATTCCAAGCAGATGGAGGAAGAGAGAGTAAGCAGAGTCAAAAAAGATCCCATGTACCCACCACAGGAGACAGACGTACATGTTCTAGAATCTTGCCGGTAGGCCACGACCTTGTGGTAATGTACAGATTCATAGAAATGGGTTAATTTAAGATGCAAGAGGTAACTAGAAATGTATAAGATATTGCTTATGCAGTGATTTAATTAATACAGTTTTTGTGTAATTATTCTGGGTGACCAGGAACGAACAAGCAGTCTCTGTCTACAATTGCAAAGATAGCCAAAGTCATCATTTAAATACAGATAAAAAAAAAACAAGCATAAATACCAACAAATGCCAACAAGGCTATGGGGAAATAAAAAGCTTTGTGCTCTTCTGGTGGAAATATTAATTAATGAGGCCACTATAAAAATAAGTATGGAGATGCCTTGAATATCTAATAATGGAGCTCCATATGATCCCAAAATACACTTATGATTATTGCTGCATCATATACAGTAAGAAGCAAGATATGAACCAGCCTAGATGTCCATCAACAGATGAATGGGTAAAGAAAACATGATATGTACACAATGGAACTTTATTCATCTCCAAAAAGAGTGAGAATATGATGCTCACAGAAACTTGATGGAACTGGAAACTATCATGTCAGGAAATATAGTCAAACCCAGGTAGACAAATAGCCTCAGGTTTTTTTCTTATACATAAAACCTGTATTTAAATTAGGTTTGTATGCATTATATATTGTGGATATATAGATTATAGAATTATAATGGAAATGATGGGGGTGGGTACCTTAAAAGAAGGAAAAGTATATCAGGGTAACAAGATACACGTCACATGGGTATTCTCTGAGAAGGGGAGGGAATCATCCAGGGTGGAGAGTTGTAGGAGAGGGAATTGTGAAGTTACATGAATTAGGAAAAAGTATGACACAAATGTAAAAATATTCTGTAATGGAATCCAATGCTTTGCATGCTAACTTGTAAAATTAATTAAATGAAAACATAAAATGCTTTTGTATGTTTGTTTTTTTTAAATGCAAAATGAATACCACATATTTTCTCTCATATGTGGAATCTAGAATTAAATATATATGTAGGACATGAAAATACTAAGGAGATTATGGTGTGGTGGAAAACTTCTAAAATGTTTGGAGAGGTGAAGAAGAAAGGGTAATGATTCATATTTGCATCATGAAAGGAAAATGTTTGGATTAAGGAAACTGCAAATCAGCTGCTCATTACTGTAATGGAATGCCTGACACAGGCTACTTAAAAAGGAGAATTTTTGCTTTGTTTTAATTTAAATTATAATTTAAAGTTGTTGTGAGAGCACATATATATCTTCAAACTTAGACTTCCTGCATTCTTACCCGTGGTACTCTGATGCCTCTTTAATAGCTAACAAGAACAAAGTGCTTACTAGATGCTGTGAGCTAAATGCTTGTATCCTCCCAAATACTCAATGTGATATTAGGAGAGTGCATTTGGAAAGATTTGGGTCGTGAGGTTTAGAGCCCTAGTGATAGAATTGATGCCTGCTATTTCTTGAGTTGAATGTGTCATGGACGTAACTCAAAGTTCCATTGTGATAGGGTCCTGGTTCTCAAGTTAGGAATGGTAGGAAATTTCTTTGGAAAATTTAAGAAACAGGGCCTTCTAGGCAGTCTTGGGTCAACTATAGCCTGTTCCGAAAAGAATTGTGAGAATCTCTCTCACCATCTGCCTCTTCCTATTCTTCCCCCTGCTTCCTCGTTGAAGGTGTAATAACTTAATCTGACAGGTGTTCTGTTATTACCATGTACAATCTGCTATAAAGTTCTTAGCAGACAGAGTAGAACTATAGACTAAAATACTTTATCTTGGGCTGGAGAGCAGGCTTAGCAGTTAAGAATACTTGTTCTTCTTCTAAAGAATTGCTTTTCAGTTCCCAGCACCCACATCAAGGAGTTTCTAACTGCCACTAACTCCAGATTCAGAGGGCCTGACAACCTATTCTGACCTCCATAGGCTCATGTGTGCATGAGTGCACATAGCACATAAACTCTTGCAAGCGTGTGCACACAGTAAACTATATAAATAAAAGCACTTTGCTGAAAGACAATCTTATTTGCTCAGATATAGAGTATAGGACAAATATGCCATAATTTCCTTCATTTTTTGCTGTACTGTCGAATGTATCAATAGTTCCCAGTTATTGTGAATACTACTTGCATGCCTTTGGGCACAGAACTTTTCACGTGTTTTTGAATTCTTTCAAGGTAATAATTCATCATGGATGGGACTAGAGGATAAAGAATATACATGCTTTCAAGTCGCTGTCTTTTGTATTCAACTGACTTTTCAACATGTAAGTGCCTATTTACAGCTCTGCCATAGATGTCACATTACCATCAGTTCCCTCACCTACCAAGTGAGAATCAAAATGTATCCAGACACGCTTTGGAAACTGCCATGTGGTATATGATCATGGTCATTTCTTTCTAGTATCTGACGAGGTCAAATGGCATCAAGAGCAAGGAAAGTGTTCTATCATGACAACCCTCTACATGGCGGAACCTGCCCTGGTGTAAAGAGCTAAAACATGGCATTCGGTTAATATTGTAGGTGCAAGATGGTCTTCCTCTGTTCTTCAGACACATCACAGTAAGTAGCCTTTGTTCTGATGTCACAGTGTTAGTGGCTGATGTCCTGCTCTCTGATGGTTTGGAGCCCTTTCCTACTGAGAAATAAATGTACATGGTAGCCCAAGGAGGAGAACTTCCTCCACTTTTGTATGAAGTTGGCTCTAAGATTTGAATACTTTATGTGTCAATACACAAATTCACATCAAGTCAGCTGAGGGCATCATTGAACAAGCAACAAACTGGCTGAGAGATTGCGTGTGTGTTCCTAGTCTCACTTATCACAAGCACAACAATTCCCTTCTCAAAGTTCCATTCGCGTGACATTTAACAGAAGGATTCTTAGGATAATTTAACTTTCAGAATTCCTGGGAGGCTTAAATAAGATCACCAATGCCAAAGCACAAACTAAATAGCTAGAGGACCCCCACCTAGTAGGTGTTCAATAACAAAAACTAAAATACAGGCAAGTCAAAATAATCCTTCTCATTGCATGTCACTTGACAGCTACTCAACATGATCTGTCTGCTTGGTTTCTGGTATAATTGTTTTGTTGTTGACCTGAGACCTTGGTTATTTCTTAACTCTCTCGGGGAGTATTTCTGGAGACTTTCTACAGCTCTTACCTCAGCAAGAAATTGAGATGAAGAGAGGCATTATTACTTGTTAAGCAACTTAGGTTGCAGCCAAATTTAGAATGATTATTACTTTTGGTAAGAAGTAATGTAATGATGAACTTTTTTCATACAAAACTTCTTCCATATTGGGGAGGGGAATTTCCTTTTATTCCCATCATTTAGGATAATTATGATAATTACCCAGAGTAGGTTGCTAGGAAAATTTTATTTCTTTTTTTAAAACTTTGGTTATATATTTTCTATTGAGTTTCCAGAAAGGTTTTGCTAAGGTATTAATAATGTGTCATGAATTTTGCATTACCTTAACATGTATTGTCTTTCATGCAGAACTTACAGTATCATGTTACCCTCCACATGCTTTCACTCGTGCATCCCGGGAGCTCTCTTTGGACCAAATTCATTGGCATTTACTGAAGCATGAATGAATGAATGAGAGCGTAGAATGAACAGAAAAAAACAGTACAGAAGGGGGAGAGAGGGAGGAAGAAAAGAAAGAAGGAAGGGAAAAAGAAACAGGAGAGAGAAAAGAAGAGAAGGAAAGATGGACACAGAAGACTGTGCAGAATGAATACATTAAGTGTGAAACAGAGACTATTTCTGGCTTTAGCAACCAACACCTATTAAAATGTACTATGGAGTACTTTTCCTTGAAGGGAGGAAGAGCAGCATGTCACATACCATAAGGTGCATATACATGAGTAAATAAATTGCCAACCAATACATTTTTAAAGGGAGCCCATTACATTTATTTATTGAAGCTTTCAAGAGTTATGTTGGATCCTGAAATGAAGTAAATTATTCAGCATCTCTGTATCTACTTTGAAAAACATGGATTCTTTCTTTGAACCTTGATTATATTTCTACTGGACAGTCTACCTTTGAGGGGGGGCACTCAGGGTAATGTATGTGACATTTGTCACCAGAGCTAATCTCAAGAACATGTCAGAGGTTAGCATTGTAGCTGCAAATGCTCTGCTTACAATAGCTTCCCCACAGTAGGACTAGTAAGCCATGTTTTCAAGTCGCTGTGTTAATATGCACTCAGATTTCTCCAGGATTTTGTAGAAGTTATAGAAAATATGGGTTCCTTTGGTTTGATTTTCTGAGGTGTACTGAGCTATACACTGTTGCCTGAGGTTCTTTAAAACTTGGGCCTCGATGCGGTGCTCTTTCCCTCCCTCCCTCCCTCCCTCCCTCTCTTCCTCTCTCTCTCTCTCTCTCTCTCTCTCTCTCTCTCTCTCTCTCTCTCTCTCTCAGTTTTACAAGACAGGGTTTCTCTGTAGTTTTGAAGCCTGTCCTGGAACTAGCTCATGTAGACCAGGCCTCTGGCTTCGAACTCAAAGAGATCTGCCTGCCTCTGCCTCCCAAGTGCCGGCCAGTATTAAAGGCATGTGCCACTGCTATATTTTCAATTTTTAATCAGAGTGATAGGAAGGTTGGTCCACCCCAATAAATATATTTTCAGATTCACCAACTATTTCAGTAAGTAGTAGTACTTAAAGATAGGATATGATGAAACACAAGAGAGGTGTCAATTGTGAGATCTCTAATTTTCTTTTGATAAGGAGATGAGTTGTTTTGGTTTAGGCTTTATTCCCAAAGTTTAAATAAAGCTTTTTAAGAGTAGAGACAAAGTTGCATGGTATCTTGCTTCTTTGTATGGTATCTGGCACTACAGCAGATTTATTGAAAGCATTCCAAAGGAATACTTAGAAGTGTCTGGGGTGTTAGAGAAAAAATATTTGTCAAGTGGGGAGACAAATGTGGATGAAGATACCACAACAATATATATGTAGATGGCAAGACAATATAATATGAAAACAACCTTAGACAAATCTTCTACTTCAAGAATATTCCATTGCCCTTTCATTCATGACTTCATCCTGCAATGGCAAACTGAAAATCTGCTGTTTTATAGGACTCTTTTCTCAGGAACTTTACACTCAGGTTGGGGAAAGAAAGTCTCCTAGATCTACAAAAATGGTCCTGACAGCAGTACCTGCATTAATGAAAATGAGATACCAACTATCATGCTTGATAAATGGTATGACTCATCTCAGAGCAGGTTTGGTTCTCATTAACTGGTCCAAAATCTATGTCTCTCATTTATCTCAAAGCTATTCAAGGGCAAGAGCCATTCATTAATCATCTTTCTATTCCAGAATGTACAATAGGGCTTGCTGTCTTGCCATTCATTCATTCAGGAAGCCACACATTCATTCACTCAAGGCATTTTAAGGAACATTTACTATGTAGTAGGCATAGTAGGTACCCGTCTTGTCTGAATGCCTAACTTGAATCAAGATCTAACTTAAAGAATACCATTTTTAAAGGCTCTGTCATGTGCTAGGCATTGAACACAAGGCAAGTACGATGGAAGAAAAGCCTACCTTCCCAAACTTGTCTAGCAAGCGTTACAGATAACACTGAGCACAGAGTATCCTGGGGAATGTCTGCGTTTACACATTCAAATGGTACTGTACTCCTCTCAATTACATATTCTGTTTTTATACCTTTCTTTTCTGTGTGACTCATTGGGGTTATGCCCTTGTTATTCCCTACAGCCTGACCCACCTTCTGGTCATGACCCAACTTCATGTATAGGTTACCACTGGACTCCCTCCAGATTTTACAAGCCATGAGTAAGTAGTCTTTAGAGCAATACAGGTCAGTTCACTTTGATTCCAGAGACCTCCTCTTAACTCATTGACCTCCAGGGGACAGTCCCTAGAGCTGCCTATAAAATGGTGTTTAGTAGTAGACACTTTCTGTTTGCCAAGTGAGGAATGAATGAAGAGACAGGGTAGCTTTTCTTTCAAAAAGGTTTGCCAGAGGTCAACCTTCATGTTATGATAAGTCTAAGTGCTGTAATTGTCTTCCTGGAAATAGAGTCTTCCTAGTACTCCTGGATAAGGGGGAGGAGTGCTTTAAAAACCATTCTTAATTAGGCAATTATGACAATTAAATGTTTGAGACTCCGAGTTCCCAATCCTTATTTGATTTCTACTTTAATATCCTAATAATGTATGTCTCTGTTCTCATTGTAATCTCTCCCTTTGAATCTGTGTGGGATTCGTTTACTTAGAATAATTGCTTTTCTATACGGCTCTCTCCTGTCATGCTCACAATGATCTAACCTGGTGGGGAGAAACATTTACTGTCACGAGGAAGCTTTTTTTAAATAATAGTGAATACTAGCTTTCTCATTATGCTCCCTTAGAGACAATGAGATACAGAGGTGACAAGGGGGAAAGCTTGGTGCTGGCAGCTCTGATGAGCAGAAATTACATCACTGTGCTTCCTCTTTGTCAGGATTCCTGAACTCAAGATAGAATCAGAAGAGGATAGACTGCAATATGCTCTTCCCGAATGCCTGCCGAGCAAGTCCTGTGAGAGACTGAAACACCGTCAGGGGTCGTTACCAGCAGGGGTGGGCTGCTATTGCTTTCCTTATTGTCAAAGGAGTGCCGAAGCGCTGATCAAGGCATTCGTAAATCATTGTCTATGCCTCTCCTAAGCTCACAGTGCTGCTTTCTGACTTCAGAAGTATCATGACCTTGAGTAACTTAGTTAACTCCCTTGGGCCTCAGTTTACAAGTGAGAATTGTTCTAAGAATGTTCAACACTTGGCTCTAACTTCACAGTAACTTTGTAATTCAAATAAAGATAACTAAACTGGGTGGTGGTGGTGCTTTAATCCCAGAGCTTGGGAGGCAGAGGCAGGTGGCTCTCTGAGTTTAAGGCCAGCCTGATCTACAGAGAGAGCTTCAGGACAGCCAGGGCTACACAGATAAGCACTGTCTCAAAACAAAACAAAACAAAAGAATGACTATTGCTATTATCTTTGGTTAAAAAAAGAGCTTGATGCTCCATATGGACTAGAAATATCTGGTAACAGCTGAACAAGAGGCAGTAACCTCATACCAGGAAGAATTGGTTAAGTGCTCCAGGGACCCAAACAGCACAGGCCTAGGCAGGGCTTGACTTGGGCTTGCCTTTGCATGCTGGCACAGGCCGGAAGTCAGGACCAGGACCTCTGTCTCTTCTGGAACTGAATACGAGAGATATGCTTTTGGTAGCCAGATTTAAAACCTGTGGTCTCCAATAGTTTGCTGAGTAAGGGCTTTGGAAAGTGGGATGAAGGCAAAAGGCATGTATCTGAATGTGAATGCTTTAGAATTCAAGGAAATGTTTGGCCACAGGAGCAAATTCATAACCTCTTCCTTCACTACTGATAGTATCACGTAGATTCCAGGTACAGAACCAGGGGCTGAGGTTATTACAACCAAGAAGTCAGGGTGACTGCCACAAAGAGCTGAGGACAAGGAGGCCCGAAAATAGAACGCTTTAACACATTTCTGTAATATGACACGATAAATAATTATTGTAGGAGCACATACATCAGAAGCTTCAGGAAGCAGAAGAGAAGAGCAGTCACTGGAGCAATTAGTTGCTGGAACTAGAACATTAAAGCCAGAGACTGATGTGTAGCCAAGTTGCCAAAACTGCACAGCTCTACTTAAAACAGCCCATCCCTAGCCCAGCTGGAAAGCAGCCCACATGGCGAGCAGCCAGAACCCAAAACTAGAGGACTGAGAGCAATGGGAAGGCAGCTCATCTTGGCGGGTGATCATCTGTTCCCCAAACTCTTCTCCAGTATTATCAGGACCTATTTGGCTACATCCTTTCTTCTCATAAATGCCATGGTACAGAGGAAGCCTTTGATCTGCATAGCGATCTCAATGCTCATTATGACTGGTACACTGAAAATGTTTACTAAGTCACCAGATTGATGGCTTCATGCCAGGTCTCATTCAGATGAAATATGGGACATCATCTTTGTAAGTCGCCATGCGTAGCCCCAAGAATGGACAAAAAGCACGCGCAACATCAAAGACTCTTCCTGTGCTTACAAACCATGCAGATTTTCTGTAGAACAGGGTCTAATATTATCAAGGAACAGACAAACAGATGTGTGTGTTCACATATTTCATAAACTCATGACCATGTGTTTAGTCCTCCAGGTATACCCTTGGTCATCATATTCATTTCTTTACACACACACACACACACACACACACACACACTCCTACATGCAAACATGGGTCTAGCTATCCCAGTTGCTACTATACTATGGCACTTGGTTGGGACTGGCAGATGGAAATTCATCCTAAACTGAACAGTCATCTTCCCTCACTGCAGCCTTAAAAGCACAATGGGCTCATTACGATGCTATTATGTGCATTTGTGCAGAGATGGTGTGGTTAGTCCAGCCACAGAGGCAGTGGAGCCTGCCTGCCTGTCTGCTGCTGCCCACCCAATGCATCCTCAGAGGAAACGGGCTGTGCTCTGTCTCCACACCTGAAATAAATTGCCCCCTAGCTGCCCTCCTGTCTTCATATCAGAATTCTTCTGATAAGCCCACTACTGTGGGACAAGAGTCTCCAACTCAATGCTGGGACCTTTGAGATTTTCTTTCCTCTGTCTCTTCTTTGCCTTCTCTCAGCCCTGGTAAGTATGATAAAGACAATATTTGAGATCCTAACCTGTCAAAAACTACTAAGGAATGTTAAAGATGTATATTCATAGGGTCTGGGGTTCATGAATCTAAATTTTCATGGGCAGGACCCAGGAATATATATTTTCAAAAGTTATCTCAAGATACCAATATTTTTCAGCCAGGGTTTGGCAACAGCAGATTCTCTAAAAGTAGCTTCTCAATGGCAAATTCCTTCTACCACATAGAGGCCTACCTGAGTTTTCTAGCTATAGTCTATATTAGTTATATGTGATAACAAATTATCCCAAATCTTAATGGTTCTAATAGTATAACAAAAAATTATCATCTCCCACGGTTTCTATGATTGAGATTTTGAGTGACTAGTTGGGACTCAAGGACCATTTCTTGTGCAACATCAGTCAAGATGTAGGCTTCATGCCTGACTACTACTAGATGATTCATACCCAAGTTGGCACACTCGCAACTCTTATCCTAGCTTTTGTGCACAAAGGCCTCTCCCTATGAGTGCTTGGGTGTCCTTCAATATTGCAGTTTTCTTCCTGAGAACAAATGGTTCAATTGACCCATGGGGGAGCCGTGATCCATTTTACTATCAAGCCCTGGAAGTCACACCTTCTAACCCAGTTTCGGTTTGGTTCAGGGTAGAAAGAGATTTACAGCCTGTGCCCATCAGCAAGTGAAAATCCCGGGGATCATCATAGACAAAGTTGATGATTGCCAGGCTGGAGATGAGGCACAGGAGTTTATCAATGTACAGATGGCCACAAAAGGATGAAATTTGAAAAACATACTTAGTCTTCTCTCTGAGCTCTGAACATCTCTATATCTTTCAAGTCTCTTTCAAAGATCACACCCAAGCACCTAACCTTTATGAGCCTGTAATTTTATTTATGCTTCCTAGAGAACCAGAACTCTCATCTGCAAGCACAGCCCTTATAGGAGTGAGCAAAGAAGGAGTTCATTGGATGTCCTTCCAAAGCTACAGGCATCCTGAGATACTACACCACTCCTTTTAAAAAGAAAGTGAATCCCAATTTTATCTTCAGTTCCCTTACTATTCTAATAGATTTTTAATCTTCCCTGATTTTTCCTTTTAGTAATTTTTTCTCTTTCTCTACTGATCTTATCTAGAGATTTTTACCCAAGGCCATTACAGACAATATTTATTTAACCTTCATACTAACCTTGATAGCTTGATTTATTTATTATTGCTTACATACAAAGAAACTGACTCAGAGAGAGTCACAAAGTTTTAGGGATGGTATTCTAGGCATCTGGATGCAAAGCCCAAACAGAGAGTACTAAGTCAGACTTAACATCAACAAACCTCCCCACCTAACATGTGACAGGAACACTGAAGTTTATTCAGCACGGAGGTCCCCCTGAAGTATCCCCAGGGCCATAGGTCATAACTAAGCAAAGGGTTTAAAGTTTCTTCAGAGCAATGGGACCCATACACAAAGGGTGGCCCCAGATCTGCTGCTGAGGGTCATTGTTGACCAGATTTGAGGGACTAGGGCAGAGGTCAAGCTCTCTTGTAACCAGAGAAACCTACACTGCTAAGGCCACGTGTGTCAATGTGCTAATATTTCAAGATTGCGACCCTGTCTCTCACTTCCACACAACCCCCCAGAGCACTCATGGTAAAGCGATACCTGCCGGCTGCCCTCTGATTATTTTACAGCCCTCGCTGCTTCCAGCTGTACCAGCCTCTCTTCTCTGGTTTCTTTTTCATCCCTGTTCCTGGCAGGTGGGATAGAGGTTGGGGGATGGACAGAGAGTTAGGTAAACGAGAAGGAATTACCATCTCTCTTCTCCAACTTCTGACCTCCCTGACCTGGGCTTCTTCTAGGAGGGAGGTCTGAAATGCAGTAGTGTGGTCAGGAAGAGACAACACTTACCCAGCGCTTACACTGTGCTGTGTTGTGCTTAGCCAGGCATGAAGACAGATGCCTTGAATACATGACACACCCAATGATCAGAACAGCTCTGGCCAACAGGAGTATTTAGAGGCACCTGGCTACTGGCTCAGGGTGACACAGCTAACTAATCTCTAGTTGTTTGTCAGTGCTGACCTACTGTCTCTGCTGTCAAAGTCAGATGGCTTTGTGGCTATATAGCTATAACAAAGCAAAAGATCCATCTTTCCCTCCCATTGAGTTTGTCTTTCTAGTTCCCAGACTGCCTATCTTCAACCCTGCCATTCACATCATGTCTGTGGAAAACGGTATAGAAGCCAAAGGGCAGCACTGGTACCTACACAAGTGTATGAAACACTCATTGGAGCACATGTTATGAAACCAACCAATATATTAAACCATTTTTTAAAATTTTATTTTATTGGTTGCATATCTTATAGCAGATTCTAGCCAGTTTATTTTGATTAGAAGTTTGTTTCAATTTTTGATGTTGCCTGAACTTGGTTGATTTTAAGTCAGAGAGCAGAAATGAGCAAGCCAGTCCTTCAGATACTCAGTGTTGATTACAAATCGGAGAAACTAGGGTGACTCCAAGTCACTGCTAACCATTGTAATGTAGGTGTCTTGAGGGTCATGTGAGATTGCTTGGGTGAAATCCAGAAAAATCCCCTGGTGAGACTCCAAGCTGGGTCTGGGAATAGGAAATCATAATGCAGTGAGGGACCAGCCAGACTCTGAAAACTCATGAGAAAATGACTCCTGATTGGACCTAGCCCTGGGTGAGACTTAACAATAAAAGATACAGAGATGGGCATGCCTGGGCCAAGAGTGTTCACAGATGTGGCTCCTACCTGGGGCTGGAGGGACACTGTGGGTGGGCAGCACCAGTTGAGGGTCAGACTCACAAGAGGGTGCCTGCCTGCCTTATCTTCTACTCAAGCCTGGGATGGGGAGGTGTGAGAGGTGAAAAATGAGTTGGACTCACAGAGAAAGATGGCAAATGTGGTTCCTGTTGAACCCTGAGGCGGTGGGCCCCAAGAATGGTGAGGGTCCTGGGACCGTCTGGGAAATAGTGTGTGCAAATGTGACTCCCAGCTGGGCCTGGGTGATGGGGTCAGAGCAGACAAGGCAAGGAAGACAAGGGATGCTGCTGTGCCTGAGTCTTGCCCAAAGCTTCTAAATAGAGGTGCCACATGGGATGAGGGCTCTGGGTTGAACTCGGCAAGGTGTCAAATGTGGCTCCTAGCTACACGCAGGCATAAAGCGGGACATAGGGGGTAAGGAACTCTCGAACCATGATTTTACATATTATTATATGAATAATTGTAATGGTAGAAGATGTTAAATCTTGTTGGTGGGTTATTTTAAAAAAATATATTAGAAAGTTAGTGTATAAGAATATGGCCTCCCAAATCATGAAAATACCAAACACATAACTGCAGTTAAAGAAATATTTGCGCCGGGCGGTGGTGGCACACGTCTTTAATCCCAGCGCTCGGGAGGCAGAGGCAGGCGGATCTCTGTGAGTTCGAGACCAGCCTGGTCTACAAGAGCTAGTTCCAGGACAGGCTCCAAAGCCACAGAGAAACCCTGTCTCCGAAAAAAAAAAAAAAGAAAAAAAGAAATGCTTGCCTTGAGGGTGGCAGCCTCATGCCACCAATAAAGGAGCTGAGGCAGGGGGTTTGCCAAGTTTCAAAGCCAGTCGACTATGAGACCCAGTCTGAAAACAATAAAAGCTGAAACAAGGCAAAACTCCAAACTAAACTAAAGTGAACAAAGACAAAAAGAAAACACCAATGAAGGGCATGAAACTTGAGCCTCCAAACTGTGTTCAAACTGTAACTATACCTGTTGCTTGATGTTGGTCTAACTTCTCTTTCCACTTCTATAAAAGGTGAACAACAGCAGGATTATTGTGAACAAAGACGGCATAAAGCATGTCAAGCTCCATAGACTCCTTTCTCTCTAAGGTTGTGCTAAATTGACATGGTACACAGGGTCCTGGGTGTGGTGGGTCTGGAAAGTAAGTTAGCAGTTTAATGTAACATGAACTGTAAAAGTAGCAGAGGTGGCTGTGGGGCTAGTCCCCAGTTTGGCTGACCTCTTGGAAAAGAAAGAGGCCATCCGTCGCCGCTTTCTAGACTGAGCAGAGAAGATCCCAGAATTCTGAGAAGTGAGTCTCCATAGAAAGGAGGTAAGCATCTTGAATGCAGTCTAGAGGTCTAAGAAAGGACTCAGCCAAAAGCTAGAGTGGAAGAAGCAGTGATTAGGTGTAAGTCTCTATGGTTCAGGGAGGCAGGGATGCTGGGGGTCTAACTATCCCTGGGAAAAGAAGAAAGTTCCTGCTTATGGCACATACCTTGGAAAAAGCAAACTGGCAGTGTAATACTGGGCAGGAAGAGTTCTGAGAACAGTCACCTCAACTCAAATCAAACTCACCTCCTCTGAAGATGAACTTCTTTGTTTATAATATGTAGGTAATAATTACTCAATGTCTACTTTAGGGAGTTGTTATAAGGCTTGAAGGGGCAATAGGCACATGACAAATCCACCAAGAGTGTACTCTGCTGTGTCGCAGATACCTAACACAGTGTCTGGCAAACAGGAAGCATTGCAGGAATTTGCTTAACAGGTAAGTGAACCTATCACCAACCACCTCAACCAAAGTAAAAGTCAACTATACAGTTGTACAGTTGTGTAATGCTGGAGAGGGAAATCAAACTAGCCAGGGGGACCCAGAGTCCGAGCGAGACAGGCCTCTTCGTCTCAACCATAGGATGTTTCCCAGATGGTCTGCCGGGTAGCATTACAAGAATCATTCGCTCTTAGATGGGGAGTGGACCCTGGAAGCTGGAGTTGTTTCATCACAGGCCATGCGGAAGGAGATGGAATTCAGAGAGGTCAGTGGCTCTTAAGTAGTCAGAGACACAAAGGGGCTAGGACCTGGGTCACTCACTCTCTTCCCGCAGTGCCAAATGACGTTCCCTCCAGGTGCCCTTTGCACAAGAGCTGAATCCAGGCCTGGGTCCCTCCCTTCACTGATACAGCTGAAGTCCCCACCCTTCCTGGATCCTGCCTGTAGGACTTTGTTTCTGATTTTGAAGAGACTAGGATCTTATTATGTTTCTTTTTTAAAAGTGTTTTGTAAGTGGAAAATACCAGTTGGACGCAGCAGCAGCAAGTGCATACTGCTAGCCCTTCTTCTGTGAGGAAGGAAAGTAGACAAAAAGACCTGGGGCTGTTAGAAGCTTCTAGGAGCTGGGCAGGTTCTTAGGGAGACCTGGCTGGGAAGGGCACGTGTGGGAAAGAGGAAGGTTACAGCAGTATGGTAAAAGTACAGTAAAAAGGCTAAGATGTTGTGATATGGGAAGGAATACACATTGTGGTCTTCACACACAGTTCTAGAAGAATCTTTCCTCTTAGAGATCAGCTTTTTGATCTTTATTCATTCCTGCCACAGAGTTCTGAGATCTTAGAAATTTCTCAAGGCTTCTGGAAGGTAGGAACAAGGGGAAGAGGGCCCGCGCTGCCCAGACTCTTTACATTGAACTGTGTCCAAACGATTCTCTGGGAAAGGACTACCTGATGGTCAGAGGGAGCTTTAGAGGAAACTGGGAGAGAGAAAAATAGTGCCAGGGTTTCAAAATGTGAATATATTAGGGGATGAGGGAAAAGATTTTTGTTTAAATGAAAGGTCTATGTGATTTATAAAATAGATCCTATTAAATATTTTTTTGAATAAACAACTAAGAAATCAAAGCTCACTAATAATTTCTTCTGGATTCAGACTGCATTTCTTTGTATGAGTCTAGGTAAAACCAAGATGATATGGACTTCCAGTTGCATCCTCTTCCTGAAGGCATTTGCTGTGCAGCCCTTATGTGGATCAGCACTGACACTTCTTACACAAGATATTTCCTGAAAACTGACCCGTGTGCTCCACAAGAATCTCGTCCAAGGTGGCCTGGGCTTTGCCCTGTTACCTCCTCCATATATACATACTGAAGGCTTTTATAAAACATCACTGCGTAGGCATTTTGCCAATTCCCAGACCAATTTAAGGCCAAATACTACAGATTTGTAAAACCAAGCTCAAGATACAGTTCTGTATAAAGTGTACCAGGTTTCTATTATCTGTCACTAAGATGTAGCCTTGAGAAAGTTTCTTCATCTCTGTGTTCCTCAGCTGTATCACTAGGGATAATCTCAGTGTCCATCATAGAGTGCTGCTGTGTTAATGAGTAAATATCTTTATGGCCCCTAGAATGATACCTAAAACATGGACTTGCTATATTACTGGTGCCCATTAATTTAATTGATTGTCGCAGGGAGGAAACAGACAAGCTACCCAAGATGGTCACAGTTCATGAATCTTCTCCTCATTTCAGAAATAGAAGGAGTGGTTTGATCAGGGTTTGGCAGGCCATTGCCCACATGCCCAAGTATGCAATTAATGTATTCTTGGTACATAATGGCCAGAGCTGTGGAGAGGGACCTACTTACAACCACAGCCTTCTGTGCACAGTGTAGCCGCCTTAATGGCAGGAAGAGGAAGTAAAACATTTGTAATTTGTGCCCCAAACTATGTTCATCCTTAGCCCTTTAAACAAGCTAATAGAAACCATGCCCGAATCAGCTGGAAGTCAGGAGAAAACAGAAACCAGCATGTGGGTGTGTGGTGTGGTGTGAGTGTGTGTGTGTTCATGTGTGAGAGCAGGTACCTGTGTCCCTGTGTGGTTCAGCCAGCCAAGCTCTAGTGCTGATTGATCCTCACCTCCCACTTGTTCTGAACCACGGCATCTGCCAGAATAGCTAGCCTAGGGGCCTCTACAGATCCTTCTGTCTCTGATCCCATGTCACCATAGGAAGGAACACAGACCCATGCTACCACTCCTGGCTTTCCATAGTTTCTGGGGATTCAAACTCAGGTCCCCATGTTTGTTTGGAAAATACTTGACCCACCAAGGCATCTCTGCAGCTTCTCTGTTTCTGCTCTTGATCTCTCTCCATATTCTTACTTAACTCTGTATTCTGTTTCTAAGTCTGTCCTTTTCTCTTAGAATTCTCCCTCTGCAATTCAGACCTACTCAAAGGAATCAATTTCTACTCATCAAACATGGCTTCCTATCCCTGACTTCCATAGATAACATATCCTTTCTGTCCTTGAACATCATTTTCCTAAGGCTAAACAGTCCCTGCTGGGTAGAAATTCGATGTCCAGTACAGTCCCACTCTCCCAGTCCTCTTAATGAAGGAAACAGAGAAGCACTTGAAAACTTATCTGCTCCCAGATTGCATTGTCCACCTGCCATAGTATCCTACGGAGGGGCAGACATGTTCTTAAGGGCAAAGGACATGGTTGAGTCCACTCTTTAGCATCATTGTCACTACCCAGTATTCAGATTTTCCTCTTTATCTCCTCTCCAGAGAGCCCACCAGACCCCACATTAAGGCAGTCCACAAACTGTGGCGCCTGCCCTGCCTGCTGGGAGCTCATGTTCAGAAATTTTGTGAGCCCGGTTATCTCCATGCCAAGTGATCTTGGGCAACTCACAGAAACTCTTGGCGCCTATCATTGCCCCCAGGTGGTCAGTTCCCAGGGATCATTTGCTGTTGCCAAATAGAATTGCCAAAACTGGTGTCTCTCATAAATACCTCTTTGAGGCGAACACCTGGCATTACAGGGCCATGAAGGGCATCTCGGTTCATTCCAGGTTGGCCTGAATCCAAGTCCTCATTAGCTTTTCGGGGTGGGTTTAGAGATGCTGGGGACGTGCTCTAATTTAATTAGGGCCAACATCTATTCACAGTCACTTGAGTACAACTTCCCCTTCTCCTCAAGCGCTGGCCTTGCAAACAGCACTGGGGAACCCCTAAGAGCAGCGCTAGTGCAGGAGCAGGGAGACAGTAAAGACTTTGCTAACAAACAGCCCACCTGGCCCCCTTCCAAATCCCAGAGCCCCAACAGTTAACACTGAAACGGCCCAGTTGTTTCTCTCTATTACAGAAAGCAAATGCTGTAGTTAGCCTGTGATCCATGGCAGTTACAACTTGTTTGACATTTGAGTTAGTGGTGCTGAAGAGAGGAAAATCTACCCTCCAGGAAGGAATGCTGTTTCCATGGCTAATTGACTAAATGACACCTCCCTCCCTTCTTCTCTCCCTCCTGGGCGTGCGAGGCAGCCTGGCTAGGTTATTTGCCACGGATGATGGCCTCAGTAATTTATTACACCAGGCCAGAGAAATGCCATGCTGCCAGCTGAGTAATGTGTTTGCTGTGGTTTACAGGGGCCATTCTCAAACTCACAGTGGACACGCATTCATTCTCTATCAAATAATTGTCCAGTCACAGAACTAGAGTAACAGGAGGCAGCAGACTTTTCAGTGACTTCCAGCTCCGAATTAGGCATTGATCACTTACAGAAGAAAGGCACACAAATCAGCTTTGGAAATTGTCCCTTTCTCTTCCTAAGGGACATGAAATCACCAGGCTTGCTGGCCATGACAGGCGACTGTGAATCCATCTTTTGCCCATGAGGCCTTGGCCATTTCTTTTCCTCTTATCAGACCTGTTCAGCATATCCTTTGCCTCACCAATGTGTAGATCCAGCAGAAATTCACAAACACAGGCAAGTTACTTAACTTCTTAGACTTTGTCTATACTCAAATTATATGAAAGGATTTTATTAAAATGTAGATTTCCATCAATAGGCCAGGAGGGCCTGAAAACCCGCATTTCTAACACCATCTACTTAGCCCATGCTGATTTTGCTCCTTAGGCCACAGTGTGAGCAACAAGAAACCAGAGCATTTTCTCAAATCTCCCCTATTCTTGCAGACAACTGGGAGTCCCCATAAGCCATTTAATTAATCTGGAATTGAACCAGGAGAAGTTTTGTCATAAATCTCTTCAATATTATTCAATATTAGGGGAGATACACTATTGGTTTGAATAATCATAAGCTATTCAGAAAAAAGGGATAAGAGGAATTGATAATAGTTGTTGATGAGGATAAAAACTAGAATATGTCCATTCTGAACCTCTTGATCATTGGAAAGAATGTATATTACTATTTCAAAAGTATTAAAGCAATTTAAGAAACAAAGAGCTCTCTGGGTATTTATTCTCTATGACTACCAGTTGTTATGAACTGAATTGTGGCATTTTTCTCCCAAATTTAGAACCTCAAAATATGTGTATTGTGGAGATGAGGCACTTAAAGAAGTTAGGAAGCTTACGTGAGGTAGTCAGGGCTTCTTATCCTGTACAGCTAGTGACTTTATATGAAGAGGAAATTATGTCAGAGACTACACAGACATTCATTGGGGAAAGAATATGTGTGAAACAGAGGTGGGCGGGGGAGATTACAAGCCATTTGTTGACCAAACAAGAGACTTCACAGTAAAACCAATTTTGTTGCCATTTCTATCTTAGACTTCTAGCATCTAGTACCTGTCGTTTAAACCATTTGGTCTATGATGTTATTCACAGCACCCTACCACTTAAGATCCTAGGTTTCCACCATCATTATAATCAAAAGATGACAGCCTTTGGATTCAGCCACTAAAGACAAGTCAAGAAAAAGAAGCTCCCTCAGAGTTCACTACTGTTCCCTCATGTTGGGAAATTAACTATTTGTATGTAATAGGAACTAGTAAAGGGAAAAGTGTTAAATAAATTAGTTGTTATTTATTGCAATAACTTGAGTTTCAACTTGCTGAAAAATCAACACAGTTTTAAATACAATTTATCACACAAGAGGCCACAAGGTAAATAAGATGGTTGGAATGAAGATCATTTGGTTAAAAGAGTGATAGTTCAAGTTTGCCTTTAATGGGGACCTTGTATCACCTTTCCATGAGCCACTGGGGACCTGTGGGTTATGGTCTGAGAATCATCTCTCTGCTGTCATAAATTCCAGGTATGGGCACTGAAGCCTGGTAGTGTCGAGTGCCTCACCTGAGAGTCATTCAATGAGTCAGTATGAAAACTGAGCTCTGTCCCTGACCCTGTGGCTTGCTGATCTTTTTATCCTGCATTTTGTGACGCATTAAAAAATAATTCAGTGTCGCTGATAAAGTATGATAACTGCTATTTTCCCACTACAAAATGTACTTAGTCTTACTTGCAAGAAATTCACTGCTTAACCAGAGAATCCATTTGTATTCAATATTCATCCACATATAGAGAGGGGGAAGGCTGTGTGCAGGAAGAAAGACGAAACTTGCCCATTTTTAAACTCCTCATTCTCTTCTGAAACTCATCAGACAGTCTTAACTTCCAAGGCTGACTTTTGCCACTGTCGCATGACTAGCTGCAAAAAGATGAACTCTGGAGGAAGAGGTGGGAAGCCAGATATATACACCCAAAAGAACCTGGAAGAAAAGAAAACATCCAAAATATAAGGAACAAAGAAGCGCCGAGGAAAGAAAACATCACACAGTGTGAGCGCTGCTTTTTCACTCCCGCTTCCACTTTCTTCCTCTGTTTCCTTTCAGAAAACCCAATTTCCCCCAAGCTGTCTCCTGATTGACTTTCATGTGATAGGGTTACTCGATAGCACCGATCAGTTAATCCTTCCATCTGGTTAAAATTAATCCACCAATCTGTGCTCATTTTCCCCTTTACAGTCGCTAATTTCTTGTGAAGATTATCCTTCTAGCTGAATTAGCCCCACTTCTTACTTCTTACCATCGTATCCATATTTCCCCAGAAGCTAAAAATGGTCTTAGAGAACGGGAAGTTTGGCAGTGTACTTCTCCATCTTGATGTCTTGTATACATTCATGTTTGTTCCAAAGTTGAAGGACCACATTGCATAATAGAGGTTTTATTCAAAAACTTCTCAAATTTCCTACATCCTTGGTAACCGGCAAAGTGACACTCACTGTGATGGGGGTCTGTCTTTCACATCTTCTATTACCTGCAAGGGTTAAAGCAACACAAACAGCCACATGTTCCAACCTAGCTCTCCAGTGTGCCAAAGCCATGAAGTAATTTTCTTAAGATGGTCATGGATTTTGATTCTTAATACCTTACCACAGTTGCCACAGAAGACTCTGATCTGATATTCCAGCCTCAATTTTCATTTTAGAATAAGAAAAAATAAAAAGGTTTTAAAGCAATATTTGAATCTAGGTGTGAGTCTAAGTTAAGCAGACACTTTGAACATCTAACCTCAAGGCTATTTTGCTGGCTATGCCCATGGACTTTCTGATGGAAAATACAATTTATGAAACTTCATATTTGGCTGAAGCCATTGATCCTGGACAGTCACGGTAGACCTAAGTGCTCCTTTATCCTCAGTTAGGCTAAGGTTTGAGTTCTGGCAAATTCAAATTGTGTGCTGTAGTTTCTGCTATGTTCTGCTGGTGATGTCTCATTCAGACAGACGGACATTGGCAGCAACAGGAACAAGCACACTGTTCTTGCCCCTTTCATGGCTCTTCTTTCATTCTGTCCAAGTTGCCTGCACACAAGCCCCATAGTACACAGTGCAAACAAAGAAAGAATTGCTGCCCCAAGGGCTCAGCAATCTCATATTTTCCTCTCCACTGCCTCTATTTTTGCTCCAGTGTACCATAAGTTCTGGAGCCTTGGCGGTCCTGAAACACTTTACTGTACTTTGTTTTGTAGGAAAGACTTGAGTTTTATAGCTGTGGGTTATAAAAGGCTTTTTCCCTCCTCCTTTGCTTCTCCCGGGAAATTTGATGGGTGTGACTGTTACCAAGGAGCCCTGCTGGGAAAGTCTAGGTCATGGTCAGCTTTCAGCCTAATCCATGAGTCTCTCCTTTTTGGCTATGGCCTGGTCCTAATTTTGTCCCCCTTCTGGCTGGTTTTGTTTATTGGCATTAATGTTTCATATTAAAATTTAATATTTAACTTTTGCTTTCAATATTTAATGTTGTGCATCTTACATTTGGATGTCTCCCTTCTGGGAGTGGTCAGCTATGCTGCATGATGCAAGTGCTAATACTTTTGACTTCCAGTAAAATGAGCTCCCCCCCCCCCATTTCTTTCCTTCTTCACTCTGCATTCAATCCATCAAGGTATACCTAAACATTGCTGTCTTGTGCTCATGCATTTCTTCAGCATATATTTATTGGGTGCCAACTCAGATAGTGTAAAGGGGACTTCTAGAGGCACCCCAAAAGGAATGACTTGAGTCTTACTTGGAGGTAGCCAGAGAAGCAGAATCAGAGAATTAAAGTAAGAAGGGTTAAAAGGGATTTTCTAGAAAGATGTAGAAAGAAAGCAATGGGTGTTAGAAGGGGCAGAAACACTCATTAGATTGTGTGGGAAGGGCATTCTATACACCATAGGCGACAGCATCAACATAGAGAAACACAATGTGGCGATTGAAAGTGATGGTAAAGCCACATTTGTGGAACAACGAAGAAATTAATTATTACTAGCAATTGGGCTAAGAAGAGGTGAGTGAAGTGTGAGCTTAGCCTACTGACACAGTTTGGTTCTCCATTATGAAGAATTTTGTAAATGATAATGAGCAGATTAATATAGTCACTCATCAAAAGAAAAAAAAGCAAAAAGCAAAAGCTTGTGAGACTATGAGAGCTATTATCAGCAAGAAAGTCTCAGGCCATCTCTTCTGTTAAACACTGCCAGAGAAGACCCCTTACCTAAAGAAGGAAGCTCAATCAAGGACATAGACAACATATTTAAATTCTTCTAAGTGAGATCGAGAAACTATTATCTTAGATGCTTGCCTCATGACACAGAACATGCAGAGGTCAGTTTCATGGTAAAAAAAAAAAAAAAAAAAAACAGAAGCTGGCCTTGTAGAAGTGACCTTTATATTACAACCATCTTATCTCTGGAGCCTCAATGCCCAATTCTTCTTTACCTGATAAAGGTGAAGTTCATTTTTGGAGCTCACTTATTCAGTGATCAGGGCCTCATGGAGGAATCAAACCAGCGAGAACAGGTATAAAAAAAGATAGAAGAGACCTAGAGCTTAGTAACTTGAAGGAACCACTGAGTGAGCAGAGATAGATAAGGAATGGACAGAGTAGACCTTACGTACCACCTTGTAAGAAGCGTGATAATTTAGATCAAATGCTGTCATCCTTTAAATGACTTACTGGAGTGTGTCCTGTGTGTTTCACTGAGCTGGTAACAAATATATTTTTATAAAACTAATATTTGCAAAACGGGGTTTTTTCACTTCACAAAGATGGATAGAAAGTAAAATTTTCTTCTATTTCTACTTTGGGTAACCACCAACCTTAAAGTATATGCCTTTAAAATATTTGTAAATACATATTGTCCAATAGGCTGGATAGAGTTTGCCCTATGGAGAATTGGCATTTACACACTTGTTCTTTAGTTTCTCAGAGAGTTGGTAATCCCAGCAGAGCCAGACATTGGTAGAGGAATATTCCAGAAGCAGGACACGAGCAAATGTCCATGTAGAAAAACTAAAAGCCAATCAATATCTGCAGCCAGGGTGGCCTATAACTGAAAAATAAGAAAGACCTGTAAATCAAGAGGCCCACACAAAGACTATGAGAAGAATTGAAAGACGTGTATCTCCACCGTGGGAATCTCACTCAGACCATTAAAACTTCAGACACAAATGGGGAAATAAGCACGAGTTAAAGATGGTTTATTGGGCAGAGGCTGGACTTAGAGTCTAAGGGTATCTTTTTAGCTTTGCTACTGAGCCTTCTTTCTCCTTGCTAGAAATGTGGATTGTAAAAAATAGCACACCCTTCTAATGTCACTGAGCTGCAGAGAGAGAATCGAAGCACACTCACACACCAAGTGTGCTGAGTGTCTACCACATGTCAGGCTTCTTCTAGGAGCCGGAGGAAATATAATAAACAGAGCACATGGAGCTGCCTTCTCTTGGGTAGTACATATTCCAGGGAGCTCAGAGCATATGTTTCACATACTGTAACATGTCTGCTTAACATGAGCTGCTGTGCCCGGCATAGGAAGACTCCCATATTTGACTGAGTGACATGGTGCACATGAGCTGCGATAAAATCAGCAGCTGGAGGTCATGGAGAGCCCACAAATGAGCCGGGAATTCCCATAATACCTGGTGTATCAACGTAGTCAAGCATTCTTAGAGCACAGCAGAAAGGAAGAGTTTGAATTCAGAGGAGGAACTTCTGGCACCTGGGGCATATACCAGTAGCAAGGGCCCACTTCTCAGATCTGCTGGACACACTGACTTTATGTCGAGTCCCCAGTTATTACCAGTTTGGAGCAACAGAGATTTCTGGCTGGAGGTCAAGTTAGGCGAGAGATTTTGAAGAGTCATTCGTACAGCTGGAAAAGGAAAGAATGTAAGGGGCTGGGGCACTGCAAACAGCGCAAGCACGAGCTAATAGATTGCTAGTTTCCATGTTTCCCTGTTACTCACTCTTGTTAACCGGTAATCATGGCTAATAGCTTTTGAATGATCTTCTGTGCCAAGCATGAGGTGCAGTTTTGCACATACATTATCATATGGCAACCTCTCAACTCTCAGTCATATACATGCAGCCTTCGCTATTTAAGCCGGGTGCTTCTACAAGTCTCTCTTGACGTGAGAATAAATAAGAAAACAGAAAAGTCGACTTTGCCAGGTTTGCATAACTAGTTAGCCATGTAGATTGAATTCATAGGTATAACTTTTATACAGTATACTATATGATTATGATCTTGGCACGTCTTAGCACTCAAAACCATTAGTTACTGGTGTGATTGCCAACCTTACTTGACAGGTAATACACCCGAAGCCCAGCTAAGTGATATAACCTGTTCAAAGATCTACAATCAAAAAAGTGTTCCGACCCGAACACAGATCTCTGTGCCTGCTCATTTTGCTGCAGTGTTGCTTTCTTTAGTATTAGACCTATCCAGCGATTCTACAAAGTCAGGACTCATTTCCATTCAGTCCCTACATCTGTCTACACATGGAGACACAGCTTTGTGGGTACAACTGCCAGACAACAATGAAAAGTCAATAACTCCTGTCCTGTGTGCCATCCTTATCTTAACACATCCTGATTCTTAACACAAGCACCTTTTTCTTCACTTCCTGCTTTCCAGTGGTTCTCATTAATGGAAGTATAAGGTAAGCGCTGAGGCCATACTCTTTGCCTGCCTTCAGTAATTGAGGCTGACCTGACTGGTCCCAACTTGCTCACTACCGTATGGCTTGTCATCAGGCCCACAAGACCCTGTGTCTCACAGGTCTTCTCTGAGTCATTCCTGTCTCTGTTACTTCTCCCTTTCACACTCTTCTTCTCTATCACAATCCCAGCACTTCCCAGGTTTCTATGGATATAGAACTGCAATGTGGGAGAATAAGAGCAGGGAAATTTGTGCTCGGCTGAGCTGACCCCACAGGTCACTGCTACCAGCCCGACTTCTCTGTCAGCCAAGCCAGCTGACTTCAGAACAGCAGACACTCTAGGGTTCTGAATTCCCTCTGGATTATTCATGAGTGTGCACCATCCCTTGGGACAGTCACAGGTAAATCCCAGATCAAATTTTTCTCTTCCCCTGCAAAGGAACCTATCAATATCCCTGGGGTCAGGCAGATGTACCATCTAGCCTTTCCTACCTGGGCTAAGGGTGCTCAGAGGCCACGTGGAGTTTACTGGCCTAGATTAGATTTCCTCCCACTCATTGTGCCCTGGTGAGTGAGATCAAGGGTTGGGGTTATTATCTAATGGTTTTGGGTAACTCTAAGGTAGTTTTGGTACTATTCCAGCCCATCCTGATGCAAGGCGTCCCTGAAGTCTTCCATGTACAACACTTATGCCATACTCACCTTGCTTAAACTCCTTTAATGTATTATCTGAGACCTAGTACCTTCATTGTTCTGTGTTTATTCTAGCATCTGACATATCCCGACTAGGTATCAAATATGTCTCCAGTAATCCATACCTTAAAATGGTAAGAGTAGCCACATTTAGAAATTTAATGATTATTGTTGTCTCAGTTAGGGTTTCTACTGCTGTGAAGAGACGCGGTGACCACTTAAACTCTTCTAAAGGAAAACATTTAATTGTGGTGGTTCGCTTACATTTTCAGTCCACTAGCATCATGGTGTGACATGGTGGCATGCAGGCAGGTATGGTGCTGGAGAAGCAGCCAAGTGTCCTACATGTTGGCTCGCAAGCATCAGGAAGTGACTGTCTGAGACTCTGGGAGTACCTTGAGCAATTATGAGACCTCAAAGCCTACCTCCACAATGACACACTTCCTCCAACAAGACCACACCTACTCTAACAAGGCCACACCTCCTAATAGTGCCTCTCCCTATGGAAGCCAATTGCATTTAAACTACCACAATTATAATTATTAAAATTACTTAACATCAATTTAAAAACCACTCTATTTAGTCTCGTGCTTAACTACTTTGTCTTTTAAATAAAATCAATCATAGTTTTTTAAGTACATTAAGATTTATATAAAGGTGAAGGCGTTATGCTTAGAAGTCACACAGATGCTTGCTATTGAGAAAGGGGACACTTAAATCTCAGCACTCGGGAGGCAGAGGCAGGCAGATCTCTGTGAGTTGGAGGCCAGCCTGATCTACAAGAGCTAGTTCCAGGACAGGCTCCAAAAGCTACCGAGAAACCCTGTCTCAAAAAGGTGGGGAGCACTTAAGTTTTTCAAGTACTTTTGTCTTTCTGAGACAGGGCTGTCTAGAGCTGCCTCGAACACCTGAGCTCTGGCCTTAGCTTCTTGAGTAGCTGGATTTGGAGGGTGTGAAGCATTGTCTTGCTATGCAGCCCAGAATAACCGTGAGCTGACTGTGAGGCCCAGACTGACCTCAAACTCATGGCAATGCACCCACCTCACCTTTCCAAGTACTAAGATTACAGGCAAATGCTACCATGCCTGACTTTTGGGATTCATGATTAGACTTTTTTAAAAAAATACTCTTGTTTTTAAAATACTGAATATATGCATTTTCCGGAGCATTATCATGTCACTATCAGCACGCCAAGGTAATGAACATGTCTATCATCCATTTTAATATGCTGCCAAATCCCATGTCTGAGTCATGCATTCTGAAAACAAAATAAAAACAAGATAAAAGATGAGTGTCTCAGTCTGAAAAATGAGGACAATACAGGCACATAGCTCAAGGAATTGATTGATTAAATAAATACTTATTGAGCTTCTAGAATGTTCAGACACTGTTGTTTTATCATTTACATAACTGTGTCAGTGGCAGCGAAGGAAATAAGCATCTCAGCGCCATTGCTGGCGTATTTCAGGAAAAGCCAAAATGAAACGAGAGTGTACTCACTGAGGGCTCTTAACGGAGACTGGCAAGTAGCATCAAGCTCCCTGCTTAATCCTTAAAAATACTATTAAGAAAATACTTCAACACCCAGCAAGTGTAGTGACCACTATACATTTCTGGCTCTGAGTTTTCACTTAAAACTGAGCACACAATGCTTAAAATACTAAACATATGTAAATGGGCTTAACCAAAGCTATTCCTTGTCATTATGTTGTCTCAAGTGAAAAGAAATACTTAACTCAGTCTGTTGCTTATACCATTCTGCATATATGTGCCATTTACAAATTCTGAAAATGCCATTATCCCTGCAATAATCTTCATTCATCTGTATGCAACATACTATTTGGTTTTTTATCAATTCTTGACTATGCTGTGTGTGATACTTAATCTTAATAGTTAAACTTGATAGTATTTAGAATCACCTTGGGAAACAAATTTCTGATTATCTAGATTAGGCTAATTGAAATGGGCATATCTACCTTAAATGTGCTTGATATGGGTCTAGGATGAATTAAAAGAAGAAAGTGAGCCAACTGTGTATCAGCATTCCTATCCCTGTTTCTTGGTTATGTTTCAGCATAACCAACTGATGAAAGTACCAACCCAGGACTTCCCTACTGTGACACACACTGTCGGTCCAAAAAAAATCACTTTTTCATACTGCCACTGTTTTTGTTGGGTATTTTTGAGTACAGCAATGAGATACATAACTAATATACCATGAGAATATGTTATACATTTAGATTTCTTCTACCACGTTTGTTATGAGGGGAAGAAATGCTCTAAATAAAACTGAAACGGGAACTTCTTCCTCAAGCTTACTGTGAGGAACTGCTATACAATGGAATGAAATAAATTAATTTTCATATTTTTAAATTAGTCGGTTGTTGGCTGGATGTGCTTGGTATGTGATTTACCTTCTCTGAGCCTTCCTTCTGTTTTGCAAAATCAAAGAGTTGCCTCAGGTTATTGCTGCAGTCCTTCCCAGTCCTTGAGTGTGTAATTTGGGGTATGAAGGCAGCCCATGAATCTTTGCCTGAACCCAATTTTCTTGTGACAAGTTGCTAAAGAAAGACTATTGAGCTGGAGGCAAAGAGCATTGGTGACAACAGCTCTGAATCCCATCCCTAATAGAAAAACAATAATGAACATCAAACTCGTTTCCCTAAAAATAACTGGCCATGAAATACCTTGAAAAATGCAAGTTTTTTGCTCCACCCTGCTTCATAGTTAAAGCTATTTGCAAGTATAAAGAGTTATGGGGTCTCTTATCTCCATAGACCTTACCCAAGATCTAGCACACTAGATGAGCATTACAGAATTCAAAGATGCAGAAGACAGTTTACCTAACAGCAGGGTGAAGAACACATTTGTGAACGAGCTTTGAGACTCTCCTTCCTTTTTTTGAGTCATAGTAGGTAAATAAAAGTATCTATACCAACAGAAATATATAATTATCTTGGAAGTTTTGAGGGGGAAGGAGATGTTGGGGATTTTTAGTCCCAGTTTATTCATTTTACAGATGATAAAACTCAGCCTTCTTAAACCTCAACCTGCCCCCAAAAGAAAACCAATAAGAATACCCAATGTAGGGATTAAATAATTTATAATTCCAAACCAGTGCTTGAAATTAGTGCTTAGTCAATGATAGTGCCCACTTGTTAGAATTTTTGAATGGTATTTTGCATTTGTTTAGATCTATATAGACAGTTTTGACATGGTCGAAATAGAAGCTAGGGAGCCTCAAGGTCAGTGCTCTTTTCTAAATATCACTTATTGGAATATTTTCTGAATGCCCACTAAAGCCCATATATTTTTGAAAGTAGCTGAATCAAGCAGTGAGTAAAACAGACCATTGCCAACAAAACTATTGGGCTTATGAAGTATAAAATCTAACAGGAAATAGGAGATAGTAATGTAAGTAAGTAAATGCATTTTAAGTTGTAACACAAGAAAAGTAAATTAGAGTTGTTTAGGGATCTAAGGATTCACTGTTAAATTAGATGGCCAAGAAAGGCTGGGATTGAAAAAGCAAACTATTTGGATGCCTTATAGACAATGAGAATTCCAATCACAAAAATCTTGAGACAGAAGCTGACTGCCCATATGAGGCCCATGGAGGGAACAAGGCAACCATAGCCTTTTTTTCTTCTCTGGAGATAGAGTCTTATGTAATCAAAACTGACCTCAGAAAACTTTAGGTAGCGGAAGATGACCTTGAACTCCTGATCCTCCTCCCTCCACTTAGCAAGTACTATGATTACACTATGTGCCATCCTGCCCAGCTTCTTCTGGATTGTTTTCTCCTTCGTTCATAGGTAAGCTACATACCCAACAAGTGTTTGTTGAACCCTTGCTGGGTGATAAGCACTATTCTAGGTGCTGGAGATATAACCTAAATCTCTGCTTTCATGGAATTTTCATATAAATAATGCACAAAAGATGGAAAATATCCTATCATGGAAAATGGGTTGTCTTAAGGAGTGTCTTGCTTAATTATAGCTGTCCTGCCCTTTCTGGGTATCAATGGACATATATGAGTGTCTTCACTTAAAGCATAGAAGTCCCTAACTGAGATGCCTTGTAGGTACAAATATGTTATAGATTTGAAAAGCTAAGTATGAAAAACAGAATGTGAAATATCTCAATCATTTATTTTCTACATCTATTACATACTGCCTTACATTGCATGTTGAGAATATTACAGATACATAACAGATTATATAAATATATTATTGAAATTACTTTTACATTTCCTTTTGCTTTTTATTAACATAACTAGTAGCATATTTAAGTTCATGAATGTGGCTCACATTAGGGTTTTTTTTTGACATTGCTTTGATGTATGTTTTGAAGCAAGGGCTCTGGCTGCTAGTAAATGAACTGCAAGAATCAGGAGATGTGTAGGAACAATCACTGACATTGCCCATCCAATGTCAGATAAAATAAAAGATTGGAGGAAGCCTTTAACAACTCCATTCTATAACTCTTATTTTCCAATTCTTCTTGAACAAACTGAAAACAGAGGAGAAACAGAAGCATAAAATTTTAAAGTACTATAAATCAAGTACAGTTTATTTTTCTGCATTAAATATTAGAAATACATGAAAGACAACAGACTCTAAAGTGTCTTCTCTCCCCTGACTCCCTCAGAATCCCAGTGGAGTAAGAACAAAAAAGGATCTGGCGACCCTACTACAACTTACTTAAAAGCATCAGGCAAGGTAAATTCCTTAGCAGAACTGAGTTCTCCTTTCCTCCTCCCATAATGCCATCTTCAAGAGTCCTAGTGGTTATGACCCTAGTCCACCAATACTGAGGAACACTCAGTGCAACAGCATTTCAGCCAGCCTCTCTCCAAACGCAAACCAAACTTCCGGCTGTCGGAAGCCAAGTACGAAGTCCACATTCATAGCTCTTCACCGCCCGATTCAAATACTCATGAAACTGAATTCATAAACTCTATTCATGACCCTCAAAATAATACAAATCTATCACATTGAGGCTTGGTATGTAGCTCAATAGTACAATGTTTGCTCAACATACACAAGGTCCTAAATTCTAACCCCTGATAAGAATATATATACAAATTCACAAAGAAAATTATAAACATCAAACTTTTGTAACAACTTTATGAAGAAAGACTTGAAAGAAAAAGCAGGGAGCAGGAGTATAGAGAAGAAAATGAATGTAAGAATGGCATTTTCTAAGCCTTTCATTCTTGCCAAGATACTGCAGATCCGATTTGGCAGCAGAGTACTCATTTAATCATTTTATGATACACATATTGATTTTCTTTCAAGGTGTCCTATAAAAAGCCTCATATTTCTTCAAATGGGATGTACCTGGGCAGGTATGTGAAACTCTAGCACCAACCCAGAGCCTCCTGGTGTTGGATGTTCAAGTCCATTGCAGCCATAGTGAGGTACTGAGGAGTTTCACTTCCAGGGTTATTATGACTTTGAACAGGCTTCCTAGCCTTTCTCCTAGGAAATAAAGTATCTTATGCCAAACCCCACCAGTATCAAAACGATAAGCATAGATAGCTATAGGGGCTTTGTTCATGGAAAGAATACCAAGTTGAGAGACATGACGATTAGGCATGGGATAGTAGTAAGTCAGTGATACCTCTGCAGAGCCATTTCTGTTTGTAGAAGTTTCTTTCTAAATTTGCTCTTGTGCCCTCTGTGTACCCAGTTTCCTCTGGCTTTTCATGGTGTAGCCGTCTTGCCTAGATGAGAGTTAACCAATTTAGAAACTTTTTTTTTTAATTCAAACATCCTTGACTTCTTTCTTAGGTACAGCTCCTCATCACCAAATACATTGCTCATCACACACGGGGCCGTAAACAGCAAACTGTATGCACATTGTTCTACATCGATATTTTAAGGGTTCTTTCAAGAATGCTTTTTGACTACACATAATTGCCTCAGATGTTAACTTTGCAAGCTAGTTCGCCATAAACAGCAAAGCCACCGTGCTTTTGTCTAACATTCCCCAGGTTTAACACAGACCTCAGTGTAGAGTGAGACAAATACATAAAGAATGCTCTTGAACCACAAATATTCAGCTTGCCACTAACTCCATTGCCCTCAGGCTTGACAGGATCTGGCATCTAGTTCTCCTGTTCAGGTGGGCCTGAAAATCCTACGTCCTTCCTAGAGTTTCCTAACGCTTCTTGGTTTAAGGCTGAATAACAGAAATCATCCAATACAGGGCTAAAGATTCAGGGCAATGGGTGTTATTATGGTACACTTGAGGAATGAATTGATCCCCTATCTCTAGAGGAAAAACACATGATGTTTTCCAACTGGCAAGACAGTGGAAGAATAATGTTGTGGAAACAAGAGTCTATTCACTGAATCCATTGTGGCACCATCCTGCCACTGGGAGTGGTGAGTTTACATCACTCCACCCACTTACAAAAACTCAAATGTGAAGTCCTGTTTACTGGCAAAAATGTTTTTAAACGCCCCCCCAACCCATCAAGTAATTTTTGTCTAACAAAAGGCTAAATGTCATTACATTATCTCAAAGGACAGTCCAAGGTCCTTTGCCCTCAGGACTGTGCCGTACAGCTTCCAAAGAACTAACTAGCCATTGAGTTTTGGTTGAGATGCTACAGCTCACGTTCTGTCTTGACTTCAACCTACGTGTTGGGGGAAATTGCCTGCTCCTGCCAGGAGGTGGAAGGAGAAAAGTTTCAGCGGGAAGGAACCTTGTCTAAACCGTGACTCTTAGGCGTGGAATAAGAGCGATGCGATGAGAGCTTTGCGAACCATCTCTCCAGCAGCTTCTTCTTAAAGCTATTTCCCTTTGCAGTCACAAAATGGTTGTGTGGTTGCCTGTACAGCCAGTGCCTAGCCAACCACTGCCAGTAGAGTGGATTTTTTTTCATGACTATTTGATTAATCTGAATTTTACTGAGCTGGGAATGGGGTCTGCCACTAAGGCAAAGAGGCTGAGGTGAGAATGAGTCCCTGGTGGAGGGACAGGATGGGAAGCACGTTAGCCCAAGGAAGAGAAGAAATGTGATAGACACCTATACTATCCTCAAGTGCTTATCCATTTGTATAGTATTATTCTGGAAAAAACAAGTTTATAAAATTATTGTCAAGTCTTTTCTATGTTACTTTATGTAGAATTGATATGACTTTACTCCAAGTTTGTACACTCTTAGAATTCAAGTCAGAAACTCCCCTTGTCAATAAGATCAACATCTAAAGTCAACAAGCACTTAATAAATGCCAGCTGATAGAAACCACGCCCCATAGAGTCTCCTTTAAAGTTGCACAGTAGCTTCCTGATACTTCCATCTTAGAATTAGGTAAACTGAGGGAAGGTTGAGCCACTTGGCCAATTTCTCACAACTAGTGAAGTAGAAGAGGCCAGGATTAAGTTTGGGTGACTAAAATTCCCAACAAATAATCATCCATTCGATAAATGAACCTTGTCAATTGGTGTTGTCATGCAGGTGGTAGTAGAAAAGACAGTACTCATATTTACGGAGTTTGAAGCCAAGTAGAAAAGAAAAGCAGGAAACAAATATAAGTCTGCCAAATGTTCATAGTTATTGTCAAGGGAAGGAAATGAAGGTGGGGAGGGAGACATTTGTTTGTAGTGAAGGGATGAGATAAATTCTTCATGGGGGCAGGGGATTCAACTGAATTCTAAATGAGTCAGGGACATAAGCAACATCTACTCCTTCTCCTACAGTCCCAACAAGAGGCATGTTTACTCTGGAGAAATGCATTTATTGGACTTTCTTACAGAGTGAAAGACCCCTGGAGTGGGGAGACTCTCACTCAAGTCTTGGGATAACACGACCCCCCAAGAACTCATGAGAGACTGTCCTTACTGCAATCACATGAGGATTGTTGACAGGAACCAGTGCTGGGGCCGAGACTCATATCCCACGCAGGGGAGGAGTTTGACCCCGAGTATCTGGGAGAGGGGGGATTTAAGGGAAGAAACGAAACCACAACCCAAAGGGGGTATGGAGGGCATCATTGGAAAATTCTGAAAATACCAGTGATAATCACCAGGGGGTAACTCCCTGTTTCTCAAGATTATTCTCAAGATTATAATCTAACTTTATGGTCAGCTAGTTCCTGGAACAGAGCCACTGAACCGACTAACCTAGATTTTTGGCTCTTCTCTACTTGCTAGATTTTTGGCTCTATTTTTTCCTGCTAGAGGGGTCTGGATTTATCTGGGTCTTTCATCTCCCCACTTCTTCTAGTACTTAGTTCTAATCATAGAACTAAATTTTAATATCTTCTTGACCTTGTAAAGTGCTAAATTGGTGGCGTAACATCAAAATCTGAACAGCACTTATTCTTTCTCTAATGAAAGTAATTAGTTTATTTAATATACATGGACCTATAATCAGTAGCAGAAGCAAAATTAGAAATGGAGCCATAAGGGAAGATATCAGAGTAGTCTTCCAAGGAGATCTATTAAACCAGCTCTCAAACCATCCCTGATGTGCTTCTCTTTCTCTTTGTCTTTTTTCTAACCTTTCTCTAACTTTACTCATGGAGTCTTTAATTACTCCTGAATGGTCCACATAGAAACAACATTCTTCTCTGAGAGCAGCGCATAATCCTCCATCTTTTAAGAATAACAAATCTAATCCCCTTCTATTCTGTAAGACCACTTCTAAGAGGGAAGTCAATGACTCTTTGAGATTGGAAATAGATTGTTCTAGAGCCCTAAAATCTTTATCCATGGCCATTCTTAATTCATTAAAGTACTGAGGGGCCTGTATTAGGGCAATGGTACCTGTCCCAACACTGGCAGCTACCCCGAGGCCCAGGATTACTGCTAGTGTCAGAGAAATAGGTTCTCGTCGAAAGTGAGTTGGGCACTTGTCAAACTCATCTTCAAGCATGTTAGCTGGATGATAAAAGACCGTAGGTACCAGTTGTACAAGCACACAGTAATCTTTTGGTGTCATTAAAAACCGACGTTAATATGCAAGGTGTCAGGCCTGTACTACAAGCCCATCATTTATCTAAACCGGGAACCAAGTACCTGGTGTCAGGATTCTTGGGGCTCTTAAGAGTCTCATTACATAACCTCAGTAAGAGTCAACCTATGATTAGTCCCCCAACAAGCATCCTGACTGGTGGTGTTGTTAAAAGTCCCGGATACTGCAATTTGGGTAGTTCAGGAGCTCGCTTCACATGGGAGGTGTGGATCCAGGCAGAAAGGCATACTTATTTCAGTTGTTCACAGATTTGGTGTCTCACCACTTCAAGGGCCTTTAGGCAGGCAAATAAAGGTCTAGAAAGAATAGCATCAGGATTATACACTCCACCCAACTCAGTGGGTGGTGGTGGTCCCCCACATAGGATCTCATAAGGGGTGAGTTTAAATCGCCCTGGGGTGTTTCGAACCCAGAACAGGGCAAAGGGAAAGAGGGCTGTCCAGTCATTCCCGCCGATCTCTAGGGCCAATTTTGTCAGGCTCTCTTTTAGGGTTCTATTCATCCTTTCTACCTGACCTGACTCTGGAGTCGGTAAGCACAATGTAATTTCCAATTGATCCCAGTTGGGTGGCCAGTCCCCAACTTACCTGGGAAACAAAGGCAGGTCCATTATCAGACCTGATTACCTTTGGTATCCCAAACCTCGGGAAGATTTCTTCTATGATCTTCTTAGCCACCACACTGGCCATCTCAGTCCTGGTAGGAAAAGCTTCTACCCAGCCTGAAAAAGTATCTATAAAAACTAATAATTACTTGTTACCATATCTGGCTGGCTTAATTTCTGTAAAATCTACCTCCAAGTAGGCCCCAGGCCAGTCTCCCCTGAGCCTCTTCCCAGGAGTATATATGGAGTATCCTGCATTAGTCATAGCACAGGCCTTGCAGCTTTTGGCTACTTCTTCTGCCAAGTCAGAGAGTCCTATCACATAATAGTCAGAGGACCTAACCACATCTTTTAGTTTCTTGGCCCCCAAGTGGGTCAGGTAATGTAAGTTGGTAACATACTTGTGCCCTTCTTTTCATGGGAGCACTAGTTTTTCTCCTTCTGTCTCTACTGCTCCATATGGGGTTTCCTTTACCAGTCCCAATTTGCCCATAACTTGATAGTCCTCGGGGGTGTATCTAAAGTTGGTTTCACTGATATCATGATAATCTTTAGGCTCTTTGACTGTCAGGATCATTGCTCCTTGGGACGCCTGATTAGCGGTTAGATCTGCCATCTGATTTCCTTTAGCCATAGCATCTCGAGCTTTTTGGTGTCCTGGACAATGTATGATGGCTACCTTCTTTGGCAAATGTATCGCCTCAAGGAGGCTCAAAATTTCTTTTTTATTTTTTATGTCTTCTGCAGATGTCAATAGTCCTCTTTGTCTGTATATTGCTCCGTGTATATGGGCAGTGGCAAAAGCATACCTATTGTCAGTGTAGATGTTGATAGACTTCTTCTCTGCCATCCATAGAGCTTGTATCAAAGCCACAAGTTTGGTTTTCTGGGCCGACCTCCCTTCAGGAAGCCTACTGGCCCAGATCACTTGCTTCCCATCCACCACTGCTGCCCCTGCCTTCTGCTTACCTTTAACCACGAAACTGCTGCTGTCTATATACCAGCTCGGACTCCCAGGCCAAGGCTGATCCTTCAGATCATTTTGGGTACCAGCTTCTTCTGCCAAAATGTCAGCACGGTGATGGGTGGGTGAGGAGTCATCAGTCTCAGGCAGTAGGGTAGGGGGATTGAGGATAGCAGGGGGAGCGAAGGTCACTCATTCGGCCAACAAAAGGCTTTGATCACCTCCGGCCCAGTTCTAGTAAACCTGATCTGGGCCTTCAACTTTGTTAACAAGTCTCTTTCTAATAAAGGCATGGGACACTCAGGGATAACCAGGAAGGAATGAGTCACTTATCCTCTCCTCAAATCTATAGTTTGTAAGGTGGTCCACAGATATTGTTTCTGTCCAGTTGCTCCAATTACTATAGTCTTTGTATTCTTTAACTTCCCCAATGGTTGTTTCAGCACATTCCATGTCCACTAGAAAATCCATAGGGGTCCCCTCCACAGTCAGGGCTACTCTCGGCTCGGGGAGGGGGCCCGAGCCCTGTCCCCTCTAATCATCTTCTAGGGCCAGTACCTTAGAGGCCTTTCCTTTTTTCTTTGGGCATTCTCTTGCCCAATGTCCTTTTTCTTTGCAATAAGCACATTGGTCTTTGTCCAAGGGGTGCCTCTGTCCGTCTTCACTCATCTTTGGTTTTCTGTTGCCCAGGTTCCCTATCTGTCTAGGTCCTGTCTTCCCTTTCTCTCCTACCACTGCGGCCAAAATTCTAGGCCCATTCTGTAACCTACCATATCAGCACTTTAAAGATGAATGACTAACTTGCATTTTTTAAGTCTACAATAAGTTAGTAGCTTTTACAAGACTAGAACTCCAAACTCTGTAAAGAAATGGTGTTAGTCATTCTGAGGGTAAACACAGAACAAGTTTATATCTCTCTTGCTTTTTAGACAACATAAAACCTCTTACCAAAGTCTTTTTTTGTGGTTTTTCTCAGTGGGGATGTATGGCTACATTTTAAACAAGAACAGCACATAAAATCCTGTACCAGTGTGAAACATTTGAGACCAACAATAGGTTTTTATGGTTTGTTTGTTTTTTAACATTAAACAACAATAATTTGTAACCAGCCCTATAAATGATGACAGATATTTATAACCCATAGGATCTGAAAGAGTTCTTCACCCACAGAGCCAAGCCTTGGTCAGCTTTGACCAGAGGTTTGAGGCTTGCAGCTCCTAGGGCAGCCGGAGGGAACTCATCCATCAGCACAGGGGGGCACGGTAGTATGCAGTACTGGGAAAAAAATATTGTTAACCGCTTTAGGCCATAGCGATTACCCTCATATTTTTTGTTTAGTGTTTGAAGTCCTATTGGGGTACATTCACTTTCCACAACTGTGTCTGGTAGCCTCAATACCTTGTAACAGCAAGGCTGAATAGCCCAGCCATCCATACAAGCATGCTGCCCTGCAGCCACGTGCTTGGGGCCAAGGCTGACTCTTTCTTATGAAATATACCCCTATGTTTATGGCCCTATCTCTAAAGTCTTGTAAGTGGTCACAGTATCAAAGTCAAAGAAGTCATGATTTGAGTACATCAGCTTCAGTCTAAGTCAGGACAAAAGCACAACACACATTACACAGACATACAGGACAATGGAGCCAAACAAACCAAAGACACAGCTTCAAGCCACTCGCATGTCATACCACAGAACTGAGAAACACCACCCACGTATCTCACCAGAGAACTGAACACGCTACCTGCGCGTAAGACAAAACAGAGACCGAAGACACACAGACAACACACGGCTTGGAGGGTGTACAGTTCCTCCAATCCAGGAGAACTTCCATATCTTCCCCAGCACCCCGACGGGAATTTCCCAGGTGTTCTGTTCCTGGGGTCCCTCCTCACCTCCCGGGATGTCTCCCAGTGGGGTAGTCGGTGATCTCTTAGCACATCTGCTGATCACTCCCAGCTGATCAGACGAGAGCAACTGCAAAACCGAAAATTCAGCCGGCATGAAAACACAAAGACACAAAGACAGAGACAATGTCTCACCTCCAAGTGGGTCTTTGGAGACAAGGGTGGTCGCCAATCCTGGACGAGCCCCCAAATAAAAGAGCCCCAGAGTGGGGAGACTCTCACTCAAGTCTCAGAATAACACGACCCCCCCCAAGAACTCATGAGAGAACATCCTTGCTGCAATCATATGAGGATTTTTGGCTCTATTTTTTCCTGCTAGGGGGGTCTGGATTTATCAGCATAGGTGAAGGGTCACTTACAGAGGTGTGGGTTCTTTCCCTCTCCACCGGCCGCACCTGGAAAGTCTTCACTTAGCAGGAATGAGGACTTCCCTGTAGCTCCAATATGTGCATTCTCCTTTTCCCACACCAACCCCACTCCAGCCTGCCTCAACCTACATACTTTAGCCCTGCTGAAAGAACTTGTGCAATTAAGGCAGAACAGCCTATAGCACACAATAGGGAGAGGCTGGAAACTAAGGTGAGAGTCTCATGATGGTCTCTGCCCTTCTAGGTGGAGATGTTAACAATCACCAAGACCAAATGAGACAGTCTTTGTGTGAGGGGACACAGCTGAACTTCCTAAGAGGGCAGTTGCTTGTGTCCATTGACAGTCACTCACAACAGAGTCATCTGAAAAGAGGACTGGGAACATTCCTGAGCTAGAATGTGACACAGCAGTAGAATCAGCATGGCCACAGCAAACAAAAGTCCTGGAGAGTGGGGTTACTACCTCTGCATAGGTAGGCAGGGACCACACACAGCACAAGGCCTGTGGGGCCCTCGGGAATACTGAATTTTACTCTAGGTGCTTTCTGAAGCTACCAAGGTACTATAAGCAGAAAACAAGCATTTAGTGGGTGAATGTTTGCGTGTGTGCAGGTGCACATGTGTATGTATGTAGATGGAGGCCAGAGGATAATTTCAGGTGTCATATGTTAGGCCCTGGGTCTCATCCACCATTTTCCCTATTGGAAAAAAAATGTAATTCAATTTATAATTAGTGTGTGTGTGTGTGTGTGTGTGTGTGTGTGTGATAAGAGTTCTGGTACACTTGTGCCACAGTGTATGTTCTAAGACTAGAAGACAACATTTTGGAATTTGTTCTCTCTTTCCACCATGGGATGTGGTATAGAACTCATTTTGTCAGATCTTCCTAGTTAGTCCTTCTATCATCTGTGCCGTCTCAATGGCCCAGCACTTTTTTGTAAGATGGATTCTCCACTGGACTAGAACTCCTCAAGTCACTAGACTGGTTGGCCCATGAATCCCAGGGATCCATTCCCCCACCATGCCCCCCCAGCACTAGGATTACAGGCACGTGCCACCACACTCAGAATTTTATGAGTGCTTTCAAGGCAAGCACTTTATCAACTGAGTGGTATTCTTGATGCTTATTTCTTAGTTTTTCTATCAGTCTTTGTTTTCCTTTTTTCTTTTGTTTATGGATGGGGTCTCTGTATCTCAGGCTGGTCTCACACTCACTATCTCCTTTACAATGACTTAGAAACTCTATTCCTACTACCTTCATTTCCTGAGTGCTTGACTTACAGGTTGCTGCCACCACATCCAGTTTTTGTCCTAAAACTTTATCATTCAAGCTCTTGTTTGTAAAATGGACAAGATGAGAAAGATCATATATAAAAATATTAATCGAGAGGACATTGCAAAAGCCAGGAAATTGGTAGGGGCATGGAAACTGAGAGGAAACAGATCGACTCAAGAGACACTCTATAGGAACAAATGGGAAAAGTTGGGTAGCATCATATGCAATTATTAAGACATGAGATGACTTAACTATGATTTCCAGTGACGTCACCTTAGAGGATGTCCATTTCCAACTATAAAATTCTTCCTTGGGAAAAATTACAGAATGAAGAAGAGATGTAAAATTTATAGGTGCTACTTCTAAGCCCCAACCACTACTAGAGAGAAAAGGATAATATGAAGACAGAGGCCTTAATAGATTTCTAGTCTAGAAAACTATGATAAATAGAGAGTACTTTCATTAGAATGTCTTGAATTGGCAAAGACTTCTAAACAATGAATGATAAAGCTTCCCACAGCCTAGATTATGAGGCTGTGTGATATGAAGGATCAATTTGAGTGCCGTGGAAGCAGAGAAATGCAATAATATGACTACTTATCACTCATTGATATCAAGACTGAACAACCTGGGGAAATATGAAGGAAATCAGTATCTGATGGAATGGTTCAAATGAGTCATGAGGACTTCTAGAGTATCACCAGCAAAGATGTCCAGAAATGCCAGGGATGAGACAACAGTAGAGGAAAAGCAATCTTCATTGCTGGGACTATCTGCAGTTGGCTGGTTGTTCTCTTTAATCTTTGGGACCTGCCACCAGCTCCCAAATAAATCACACAGAGGCTTATTCTTTCTTATGAATGCCTGAGCTTAGCTTGGCTAGCTTCTATCCAGCTTTTCTTAAATTATCCCATTTTACTTTTGCCTATAGGCTTTTATCTTGATCTATTTCTGTATACCTTTCTTTACTTCTTACTCTATGGTTTGATGTGTAACTGGGTGGTTGGCCCAGTGATGGGGAATCCTATAGTCAATGGCCTTTGAGAGGCTGGACCGGGTGGAAGCATGGTTTTGGGGTACCAAAAGGCCATGGTCGCGCCTGCTCACCCCTCTCTTCCCGTGCTCCACACTTTGATGTTGGACCTCTGTTCCTGTTACGTACGTTTTCCCTTTTAATAAAGAAAAACCTTCGAATACTCTATTTGGAGTTAGTTTCGGATTATTTGACCCACGTTCCCCCCATTTGACATGTTCAGCATCATTTTGGGTTCCAGCTGCTCAAGAGAGTTCCAAATTGTTTAGCTTAAATGGTGTACTTTCTTACAACTTTCTGGCCAGAACTCCAAATAGAAACCTCAAAAAAAAATCCTATAAATTCAGAGACTATTTGCAATTATACCAGACAATAATCTTGAAACTTAACTATCATTTTACTTTGACAGAATCCCATATAAAGAACATCACCCCCATGACAGCTAAAAGTATTTCTAGTATTTCAATGCCCCCTCTCCCAACAAAGTTTTTCCTCAGGGTTAAGGACATCATTTAGCAGTTAATTATTACTGGTATAGGGTTGGGGGTTAGGGTAGAAATTATGTAGGCTCAGAGATCTTTTTGAATGAAAAAGGGGGGAAATTGAAAGGGATAATAGTAGATTAGTGTGAGCATACAGTAATAATAATAATAGTGAGTAATAGAGAAAATACTTATGAGCTATTATTTATGGACAATTTACATTGGTATAGATTCTTATACATTGATACAAGTTCAAATTATATTTGTTATATTGAATATGCTCCTATTTCTGTTTATAATATTTGTACACCTATGCAAAGTTATTTTGTCAGATTGTATGCATGCATGTTTCTACATCTGTTTAAAACATTTTATATATTGATACAATTTCAGGATATATTTATCATATTTCATTATACATTTTTACCTCTGATCAAGATACTTGTACATTGTTTACATTTTGATATCATTTTCCTCAATTGCTGCACAGTTGTTTAAAGATTGTTTAATAGTCTAATATGAAGTCTTAGTCCTTAAGTTATACAGGTATTAAGTTTTATAAGTCAATAGTCATTCTTGTTTGTCATACTTAGACTATATCAGGTTCTTTAGATACATATAGATTGTATTCTGTATACATAGGTAATCTTCAACCACTTCAAAGAACTGTAGAACATGGCATTTAAATAACTTAGGGTTCTGTTGACATGAGATAGCACTGATTTATCTCCAAGAGAATGTTGAGCACTGAAGACACTCCACTTGGAGCTTGTTTTCTCCTTGGCAAAACTGGCCTTAGGGCAAAGAACTTCCCATGCCTTGACAACTGACAAAATGCACATTGTCTGGACTGGACAAACAGGATATGAGAAAAAAGACTGTCAAACCTTGCCAAGACAGGGTAAGACAGTTTTGAAAAAAGTGTCCTGCCTCTAAAAATGATCTATCAGTTACTCTAGGCCTTAGCCAAAGTTGGTTGCTCCAACATTGCAAATGAGACTTTGGGTCATTGCCCAGGTAGCCAGTTATCTCTGTCATCTACTACACATTTTGGAAGCTGCTTGATTGCACTTCTTGCCTACTCAAGTAATATTATCTCTTTTTTCAGGCCTTCAATAGGGTTGAAGATTACCTAGTTGTAGTTACTTTCCTCTTATGATTTAGACACGCCATTTGTAATACAAGACTCCTTAGGATAAAATGATTATTGAAACATTTAACATATGTTCCTTGCTTAATATTGTTTATGCTGGTTATAAGTCAGATTTTATACTTGATATCTGTTCTTATTGTATACAGTTTCACATTGGGTTAAAAAGAATGTCAGGCAGTGGTGGCACATGCCTTTAATTCCAGCACTTGAGAAGTAGAGACATGAATCTCTACTTTGTAATTCTCAAGTTCAATAGTATTTTTGTACACTTTTTATCTAATACAACTTTGTTTTTTTTTCTTATTGGTCTTTTTCTTGTATATTATGATTTCTAATTGTGTTTTTTATAAGGTGTGTATGTGTGTTTCTTGTGCTTTTCCTTAGTTACATTTTTAAATTCTGGTTTCTTTACTTTTGTGTTTGCTTGTTTGTTTTCTAGAGAAAGAGAGAAAGAAGGCATTGAGTTGGGTGGGTGGAGAGGTAGGGAGGATCTAGGGAGTACTGGGGAAGAGGAAACTGTGATCAGGATATATTTATAAAAATAATTTATTTTTAGTAAAAATAAGACAAAAAAATTCAATTGTGCTAATTAGCCCATGGAAGATTTGAAAGCCTGAGAAATAATTCAGAAATGGTACAATTGATGCAATAGTACAGGCAAAAAATTAAGCTTGTCCTAGCAGGGGGTAATGATCTCCCCAAAGTATGCTATGTATGTCCTTTTCGTACAAGATGTATTTTGGGGGTGAAGACCATTGTTCTCCCTTGCTAGGTTCTGTTCAGCAACTAGGTATAGTTTATATAAAAGCAAGTACCACGGTTCTGGTTCATAGCCTATCAGAACAAGTGAACCAGATCCAGTAGTATGTATGATAGGCTAGAACATGGCCCTACTCCTACTTGGACCTGAGTCAGGACTAGCAGCACAAGCCATTCTCACAAGAGCTGTTAGGGATGGAAATGCATGCAGTGACCCACAACTGAATATGGGCTTTTATTACTGCTATTAGTTATATGTCAGAACTAAGAAGATAAGACTTTATTGCTGAAGCTAACTCATACGCAGGCTGAGACTGATCTGGATACTGTCACCCTAACAACTGGATTTCATCACGCTAGTTGATAGTATGCAAGTCACTGGAATAGAATTGTTGTTGGCAGTCCCTGTTAGATATAGACAGATCCTGTGTGCTGCACTACCAAGATACTAGGTAAGATACATCTACTGGTGACATAATGGCATGACTGTTGTGTTTGCAACCAAGCATTTTCCAATTGGATTTAAGGCCCTTTTGTAATGATCTGTCTCTTTAAGAGACAAGCCACGCCCACTTCCTCCCCCATCCGCTGAGGCAGGCTGATCTTCAATTTCCAGCCTGAGCTCTCTCTCTTTTTTCGTCTTCCTCTCAGAGAGGCAGCTTCTGCTTCTCTCTCCACCCTTCCCCTTCCCCTGCTTCACTCTCTTTCTCTCTCTCTCTCTCTCTCTCTGCTCTTCTCCCCTTCTCCCTTCCCCTTCCGTAACCCCCCCCAAATAAATATCCAACCTTACTGTGCATGGCGTGTCTCTGTGTCTTGCCTGCCTGCCATGTGTCTCCCTGCCTGGGACCAGCCACTGCTCAGGGACTGGGAGCTGTCTCTGCCTGGGACTGGCTGCTGTCAGGGCCCGCTGCCTGCCGCCACATGGCCCGCTACCACCACTTGGGGACCTACAGCCTTTCTGCTGCCTACCGCTGGGGATCCTGCAGCATTTTTAATTTTTCCATTACACCTTTACATAGAAGAGAAACAATATTTGGTTTCATGAGGTAAAATACTATAGCTGGAGATACTTTGTCCCTAGTGGGGAAGCTGCTACTGTGCTGTCAAATGAATGTGATATGCCTGTCTAATTGACTTCTAAACTTATGTTTGTCACCATAAAATACCACTGCTATCCCTCTTGGTCATGGGGAGTAACGTGTCTTTGTATGTGTGACTTTGTTTGCTTGGCTTATTTTGTTTTGAAGTGGGCAGTGTTTTCTGAAGAAACTCATAACTGGTCAAGCTGCTGAGAACAAGTAACTGCCATGACACTGTAGCCCACTGCTAAAACGTAAGTTTTTAAAAATGTCAGCCATCTAGAACACAGCCCCCTAGAATCATAGAACACTGGAGAAGATGGAACATTTTTAAAAATGTAAAAGCCAAAGGATGTGGTGAGGCATTCTATTTCCTGTGAATTGAGGCTTCTCCTCCAGCAGGGAAGAAAGAGCTCGTAAGACTCAAGAAGCTAAAAAAAATTTAGAGACCCAGGAAGCTGAACAAGTTAAGAGGTTCTCAAGGCACTTCCCTATGGTTATAAAAGCAGTAGGAAGTTGCTGGGTGGGAGGAGACTCTTCAGTGGAACTGAGTACAAGATGAGGAGGGAGCTCCAATAATGCTGGGGCCGAGTTAAAGTAAAGCTGATGCTTGCTCCTATAAGTAATTTCTACTTCAAGCTCTTGTAAGTAATGTCAATTAGCTCAGGTTTTCACCAAGCTAGTCTTTGGGTAGAATCATTTCTAAGGCCTGTCATTCATGCCCTATCTAGGACAAATATACATCTGTTCATATTTCCCCAGGAAGTCACATAGCAAAAGGTCACCTCAGTGTTCTGCCTCCATAACATCCCAGCATAAACAACCATTTTGCACTCCTGTGAATAATAAGAACTTGAATTACTAGTTCTCTGCAAGTTGTAGTATTCTTAAATGGATCAAAGAGGTACTGGGTGGATGAACTATATGCCTAATCTTGTTTTGCTCAACTAAAAGGTTTTTGGCTGTTTTGTTGTTGTTGTTTGTCTGTTTGTTATTGTTTTTCTTTTCTTTGGCATTTATTATACATGTTAAGATGTATTATCATAACAGATTACATTTGATTAATATTTAACCACTGAATATTTGTGTAATGAAAATTTGTGGTGGGACTCCGTATGAAGAATTAAGTTAAGGGATGAGAGATGGTATATGCTAGGGGGTTAGATTAAAGAAAAAAAATAATCAAGGTCTTTAATCCATTTGGACTTGAGTTTTGTGCATGGTGATAGATAAGGGTCTAATTTCATTCTCCTACAGGTTGACATCCAGTTATGCCAGCACCATTTGTTAAAAATGCTTTCATTCTTCCATTGTATAATTTTAGCCTCTTTGTCAAATATGAGGTGTTCATAGGTTTGTGGATTAATATCCGAGTCTTCGATTTGATTCCATTGGTCAATGTCTCTGTTTTTATGCCAATACCAAGCTATTTTCATTACTGTAGCTCTGTAATAGAGTCTGAAGTCAGGGATGGTAATGCCTCCGGCAGTTCCTTTATTGTATAGGATTGTTTTGGCTATCCTGGGTTTTTTGTTTTTCCATATAAAGTTAGTTATTGTTCTCTCAAGGTCTATGAAGAATTTTGTTGGGATTTTGATGGGGATTGCATTGAATCTATAGATTGTCTTTGGTAGAATTGCCATTTTTACTATATTGATCCTACCAATCCAGGAGCATGGGAGATCCTGCCATTTTCTGGTATCCTCTTCGATTTCTTTCTTCAAGGTCTTAAAGTTCTTGTCAAATAGATCTTTCACTTCCTTGGTTAGTGTTACCCCAAAATACTTCATGCTATTTGTGGCTATCGTGAAAAGTGATGTTTCTCTGATTTCCCTCTCTGTTTCTTTATCCTTTGTGTATAGGAGGACTACTGATTTTTTTTTGAGTTGATCTTGTATCCTACCACTTCACTGAAGGTATTTATCAGCTGTAGAAGTTCTTTGGTAGAGTTTTTGGGGTCACTTATGTACACTATCATATCATCTGCAAATAACGACAGTTTGACTTCTTCCTTTCCAATTCGAATCCCCATGATCTCCTTATTCTGTCTTATAGCTATTGCTAGGACTTCAAGCACTATATTAAAGAAATATGGGGAGAATGGACAGCCTTGTCTTGTTCCTGATTTTAGTGGAATCGCTTTGAGTTTCTCTCCATTTAATTTGATGTTAGCTGTCGGCTTGCTATATATTGCTTTTATTATATTTAGATATGATCCTTGTGTCCCTAATCTCTCTAAGACCTTTATCATAAAGGGGTGTTGAATTTTGTCAAATGCTTTTTCAGCATCTAATGAAATGATCCTATGGTTTTTTCTTTCAGTTTATTTATATGATGGATTCAAATGGATGGAAATAGAAAACGCTATCCTGAGTGAGGTAACCCAAACCCAAAAAGATGATTATGGTATGTACTCACTGATTAGCGGGCCCTAGCCATAAACAAAGGACACTAAGCTTATAGCTCACAAGCCCAGAGAAGCCAAATAGCAAGGCGAACCCAAAGAAAAATATATATAGATCCTCCTGGAAATTGGAAGCAAACAAGATCGCCAGGCAAAAGTTGGAAGCACGAGGGGGCGATAGGGGTGAGGATAGGGGGAGTGGGGAAAGGGGAGAGGGGGAAGGAGAAGGGAGAAGAGAAGGACTGGGGAGAACTTGGGGGAGTGGGAGGGTAGAGATGGAGGAAAGGTGGATATTGGAGAAGGGAATAAGAGATCTACATTAAGGGAGTCATTTTAGGATTGGCAAGATTCTTGTCCACGGGAATGTCCCCAGCTAGGTTCTTGGGCAGCAGAGGAGAGGGTGCCTGAACTAGCCTTGTCCCATAGTCACATTGATGAATATCTTGATCATCACCATAGAAATTTTGTCCGATGGATGGAGATAGAGACAGAGACCCACATTCACATCAGAGCAATGGACTGAGCTCCCAAGGTCCAGTCGAAGAGCAGAAGGTGGGAGAAGATGAGCAAGGAAGTTTGGACCGTGAGGGGCTGGTCCACCCACTGAGACAGTGTGCCTGAACTAATGAGAGCTCACCAAATCCAGCTGGACTGGGACTGAATGAGCATATGATCAAACCAGACTCTCTGAATGTGGCTGCCAATGGGGGCAGACTGAGAAGCCATCAATAATGATACTAGGATCTATCTCTTCTGCATGTATTATCTTTTTGGGAACCGAGTCTATTTGGATGCACACCTTCCTAGGCCAGGGTGGAGCGGGGAGGGCCTTGAACTTCCCACAGGGCAGGGTACCATGCCCTCTTTTAAGGAAGCAGGGGGAGAGAGGATGGGTAGGGGGAGTGGGAGGTGACTATGAGAAGGGGAGGAAATGTAAATTTTTTGAATGAAAAAAAATAAAAGAATATGAAAAAAAAGAAACGTATCCTTGAATGGAAATGAGGAATTATGTTATAGGAACATTAAATATTACAACCTGACATCTAGAGAATATTAGACATAGGCTGTTTCTTCATTACTACTCATATAATTGTGGCTATTCAAATGTGTATTATTGTATAGTTTAATTTATCCATAATAATTTGTAAACAGTATTACAGACTAATACCTGTGCATGAAAATATGAAGTATTTTTATGTGTTTATTTGCAATGCCATAGAGACCACTATGCACAAACTTAAACCAAGACAATGGCTGTTCAAAGAAAATTATTGTTTAAACAGTTATCACTGATGCTTTTGCACTATTTATTAATAAATACATACATAAAAAATAAAAATTAAAAAATAAACAAAAGTTCTAATGTCTGTATATTCACTTAAGGTTCTAGTGCTTGTAGTGATATCTTCTCAAATCTGACATTAATAATTTTGTCTACTTTTCAACTTGCAGCTCTATCTGGCATTTTGTTTCTATTGATGGCCTTTGCTCTATGTAGTTTTGTTGTTTTATTTTGTTTTCAGACACAGTCTTAATAAGTAACTCAAGATGGTTCAAATTAAGTATGTAACACTGTCTGACCTCAAACGCCTGATCCTCCTTCCTCCATGTTCTGAGAGTTGAGACAGTCTGCTACTTATTAATTACATGTTAGCTATTGTGCATGTTATATGGTTGAATAAAATTTCCTTATCTTTCTTTAAAAAAAAGAAAAAAATAATCTTTACTTTTTATAACTTCAAGTCTACAAGTAATATCTAAACGAGAAAGGGGGACTGGAAGTAAAACCACTAACATACAAATATGGCTGTAAATGCAAAAAGAGACTTTTCCCCCGAGCATCGAATATCTCTTTTTCCAAGTAGTAACATCATAATATCCAACTAGAGAAATACTGCTCTTCCAATAAGTCAGTAGAAGTGCCATAGAACAGCCAATCAGAATGTTGGACCAGTGATTAACACAAGGCTGAGCACATCAGACAAGCAGTGGCGCCAAGCATGCACAGTGACTGTACTGGGAATCTCAAGAACAAGAGTTGGTTCTGTTAGTCTTTATAAGATAGTAAGATGTACATCAGAACAGTGTTGGATGAGTAGGGTAGGACCCAAATCAGAAGAAAAATGCTTGAGAATAAAAACATATGAAGGAAAAAGGAGAGGCAAGAGGAAGATACCATGTTTTAAGACCTCAAAATAAGATCTCAGATCTCAAAGTAACCAGAAGTAGCTTTACTTTTCTCCTCTGCTAACTCATCTTCTATCTTTGGGTCCCTTAAGAACCCTTCTGAAATAAACTGGGAAGCTCTTTTGAGTTTATGATTACCAAGGAATAAAATGCATGGACAGAGAAAGGAAGAGGGAGGAGTCAGGAAGTGGAAGGATACACACACACACACACACACACACACACACACACACACACGAGACAGAGAGAGAGAGAGAGACAGAGACAGAGATGCCAGTGGTCATGTCAAAGGAACAGCAGGTGGCAATTGAAGTTCAAGGTGTCAGCCCAGCAGGATGCAACTCCTGATGGGTGATTCTTGGATAGGCACAGCCCCAAGATCTTGACATGCCTTTTGCCTCTGATGTGCCTTTACATCTTTGCTGCTGTTGTCTTTCTCTGGTATCTTGCATGGTGTGAATGGATGCAGGGAGATCCCCACTGCCTATAATTTAATGTGTTTATCTCATAGAAATATTCCATTCTACTGAGAATTTTTGCCTGTGTATTATTATGAAGATGATTTCTTCCTAAGCCGTACTGTCTAATTGTTAATAATAATGTTAGTTTAAATAGAGTTTTGATGATAAAAAATAAAACAAGGAGAATCACACAGCTAGAATACATGAGTTCCTACTGAGGAGAAATATAGACTGTGGATTAAGTTAATAATAAAGGAAAATAATTGAGTCCCAGTAGCCCAGCTAATCTAAATTCTATTCTTCTAATCTTAATGTTGGGAGATGTATTCACAGGTTTCAGAGTGCATCATAGATTTAAAAAAAAAAGAAGCTTTGAAAATAACTTAAAGTTAGACAAAGATGTTTTTGTCAAACAGTTTTGAGATGAAAAGACAATCTAAAGTTTTAGAAAGGCACATAGTTGAGTGAGAAGCTCTTTAAGGTCAGGGAACAAGAGCAAAACAGCCCAATATTACTCACTGACGCACCTTTCTTGCTAGGATTGGTTATGATCAACGGTGATGATTCCTTATACCCATTTCTGCCCTCAATCTCCTGATATAAAAAACTATTGATGAGTAGGTATGCACTCAAAAGGTTTCAAGTAGATTTGACTGATTCTTTTTCATATATAAATGTTTAACTTTATGATTCCTTTAAGATTCCTCATAAGATTACCTTTCAAGATAAGTAATAAAATAATCAGCTTTTTCTTTGTAATTGCAAAACGCAACCTGCCAGTAAAAGACCTGACTGAGAAGAATATCTTGCTTACCTACTCAGTTAATCTATAACAAGTTCTTTGGGTATGAATGTACGTGAATTCTTGGCATAATTTGTTTTTCCACCTGTAATATGTAAAATGTTTAATATGTAAGGGATGTGAAAAGTATCTTTTTACTTGTATTCATTGTAATCATTCACTTGAAAACAGAATATAATTTCATTGTAATTTTTATATTCCCTAAAATACTTTTCTTTGTTATATAAGATGTAAGGGAAAGAATAAAGACAGAGTTAAAATGCGTTAAAAAAAAAAACATCGAGAATGGGAGATTTAGAAGGAACTCGAAGGGAAACATCAGAATAAAGATAGAGTAGAAGAAAAACATCATGAGTGAGAGAATTAGAAGAACATCAAGAGAGTTAGACGGAGAGGGAAAACATCAAGAGAGACAGAAGGGACATTTCTGGATAAAGATGAAAAAAGAGAATATAACCTCTTCAGGTAGAAAATCTAGAGCCCTGAGTGCTGGAGGCTGCCCTTGCCCCCGGCAGTGAAAGAGGGAGGGGAAAGAGGGAGAGAGAGGGCAGAGAGATTATTTTAAACAGATCAAGCTAAATGAAGCTAATATTAAAGGGGGCAGCCTAAGTTCTTTATAGTGAATATATCCATTTAATTACAATATTTCCATAGAATGTTCTTGCCCTAGAAGAAGCTGAGGACGTGATGGATACCCCAGAACCATCACATAGTGTTTAGATTTTCATATGAAATGTCCTTACATCCCAGCTGAAGGGAGTAGTAACTTCTGGAAGAAAGGCCTAATTGGAGGTAGTAAGTCACCAAAGGCAAGCTTTGAAAGGCTCTTTTCCTGGTCATTGTATTTCCTCCTCCTCCTCCTCCTCCTCCTCTTCCTCCTCCTCCTTTTCCTTCTCCTCCTCCTCCTCTCTTGCCTCTCCCTCCCTCTCTCTCCCTGCTCACATCCTCGCTCTCCTTCAGGACTGACTTAAGGAGACCCACTCTCCCCAAGCCATGCTTTAGAACCAAAACAACGAATCCAGCTGAGCTTGGCCTGAAACCATAAGACAGGATTAATCCTTCTGCCTATAAACTGCTAGATCAGGTAGTTTGTCACAGTGATGGAGAGACAACTTGACTAACACACATTTGCTCCATTTTCACAGACTTTTGTTGGATATTTACTTCTACTGATGTGAAGAAAACGACTGCTGAGCAGAAGAAGGATAAAGTGGTTAAGTTCCTACTGTGAACTGTCTGTCAGAGAACAGGAAAATTATGGTGTCATTTGTATGCCCAAATGTAGAATCTTACTATCACTCAAATAAAGGACAGCCAAGAGGAGACAGGGCTCACTTTGCATGGCAAGTGAATTTGATTTTGAGAGGCTATAAAAAAAGTAAGACCTACACAAGATTAAGCTTACCAAAACTCTGTCGATGATTGGGGGGGCACTCATGAGGCCACACCCAAACCGAGGAACTTTTGACAGTTCAAGTCTGTTGAAGGAGGGGAGATCATTTTCTTCCCAGGTGTAGCCATTCATTGGTTGCTCCTGATCCAGTAAAGAGCACCATACCCATGTTCTTGCAAGCAACCCCAGTTAAATTGAATAGGTTATTTAAAAGAAGAAGAAAGAGAGAGAGAGAGAGAGAGAGAGAGAGAGAGAGAGAGAGAGAGAGAGTTCAGAAGGAGTGGGAGGAGGATAAGAGAGGATAATCCAAACCCAGTGACTGACTGATGTGAGGAGTGAGGGCTCACTGGGTTAGCCACCAAGTAGGAGATTGCCTTGGGAGCTATCTATGCTTGGTTAAAGGAATTCAATATCTGTTTGAAATGAAATTCCACCGGCTCTTCCCTGTCTGTACTAGGAGAGGCACCAAGAAGCTAATAATATTTGTTTTTAAAGATCTGAATAATTCCTTGATTATCCCTAGAAAATAATCCTTAGTGATCAAAATTATTTGAATTTTTCTGTCTTTCCTGAATAATTTGAAAGTTGACACAACCTGCTCATATTCCCTCTAAAGACCCCTGGGTTGTACACTATCTGTCTTTCAAAAACAATGAACTAAATGGACACTTGGTTTTTCTTCTAGATTCTTTAGAAAACGAAATGCTTGTACTGTGCATCCTGCATTGTATGATTCCTCTTGCTTTCAAGCAGCCCTTCCTGAGAGCCTAAGAATCACCACTTGTAGGTTTTCACTGAAATTATTTCAGATTTTTCCCCTCTCCATGGTTTTTCTGTACGTCTTGCAATTCTTGTTTCCATTTATCTCTGTGCTGTGAATTTCTGCTAAAAATGTAAAACATCTTTTCTGTATTTAAAAAAAAAAGTCTTTACACCTATTCGGCATCTGTCTTTGTAGGCTGAGCAGACAGTGAGTGATGCTCAGAAGCAGTTATCTGCATCCTCTTTGGAAAAATCTGGACTCTAATCATTCAAAATACAATGATGAAGAGCATAGACAGACAACAAAAATACTCAGTTCCAAAGAGTTGGCAAGAAGATGAATTCCACACAACTCAGAACAGTTTCTCATGAAGAATGGTAAAAAATCATACAGTTGACCAAACACTTTGCACCACATCCTCCAGGGAAATTTGTGAAATGACTTAAAAGCCTGGTATGACCAAGTTGGTTATCCATCACCCTCGCAAACCATTCTCTCACTGCCTCTAATCTCAAACAGATGTGGCAAGATTATCCAAGACTGGATTTGACACATTTGTACCTTTCTTAAGAAGAAAGCAGAATTTAAAAATTATTTTTGAATTTCTGCCACCTACTGGCAACTTGAAGTGGTAGAATTGAGCACAGGGTACTCACACCTCCTGTGGGAGCCTGGAATTGTCCTCTGAACCTTGAACTGGCCTTCAGTGCATGTATCTGACCAAGAAAGAATGCAGTGAACACTGAATGTTTTTGAAGGCTTCTTTCCAGGCCCTAGAACAGCCTATAACCATCTTGCCTGGTACACAGCTTTTAATTCTTTCTTCTTGTGGTGTGAATCACATGGCTTTCACATTGTTCTGCTGGTCTCAGATCCTGCTGGCCTTTGTGCTTGTGCTGCACAGCTTCAGTGGAAAATGTAGTGTATTTCAAGGTGTAATTCTAAAAGGCAGGGTATTGTATGTTTGAGAACTGTATGAAGTGAACCTGGATATCGATTTATATGGCGTCTGGATTACATTCTGGAAAGTTCTTAGGAGTAGAATGAGTAATGGTTTGGGGTTGCCACACCGGTACATATAAGCAGGATAGCAAGGGTAGCTTTCGGCTTGAATTATCATCTGGTTCTAAATGCTAACTTTAACAGCCTGAGCCTAATCCTCCCTTTGCAAAATAACCAAGACACAGCACCATCTTCATCTTAACATAGCATCATTCCTGGTCCTGTTTTGTCACGTCTGGGCATTCTGATCTTCACTTCAAAGACTTCATTTTATTCTGAGGGGCAACCAGAGAGGGATCAAAGACTTACTTCGTTTTGCAAAGCCTGCACTGGTGACTTCATTATGTTGGTCAATCTCTCTTTGAAGATTTCTATCTGTGGGTGTGAAACCTGAGTCCCAAGAAAGGCAGACAAGAAAAGCTTTGGGGCAGCCACCAGACAGGAAGGTGTCATTTATGTTAGCATGAGAAAGCTACACCAGGTATGTAGGGAAAGATCAAAACACTGAAGGTGTCCTGGACATGTATCAAAGAGTAGTGGCCATCTGGAAAAGTTGATGGATTCTTTCATAGTTCTCTATTTACTTGGTTTAGATATAGGGGTAATTGCAATCTAATTCTTTTCTTTCTAATATGTGTTGCATGTGGACCATATTCACCCTTATCCATTTCTCTTTCCCTCTATTTGTCTCCTTCTCCCACTCAGCCTCCTTCTGCCTTCATGTTATGTGCGTCTATTTATGTGTCTGTGTTTATGCATTATTATGTATCTACAGCAAGTCTAGAATGGTAGTGATAGCTGGAAGGGTGGACTCATAAGCCCTTCCATCCTTCCTTGAATATCTGAAGACCTTTAATGATTCCTGGAGGAGGAAGATATATTTTTTTTTCACTGGCGTAGCCACTGGCCCTGTTCCTGTAAATAACTCCTTTCCTGGGACCCTGTAAGCAACCCTATTGAAGCTTACTAGGCTATCAAATAAATAAATAAATAAATCAACATTAAAACACACAGGCTAAGTGAGAAGAAAAAGAAGAGAACAAAAGTAGGAGGGCAAGAGGACAGGGTAATAGGGGTGAGTGTAGCAAAAATGTGTGATGTGTATGCATGAAAATGGCATAGTGAGGACAGCTGTTATTATGTATAATCAAAGTATGCTAATAAATAAGTTTAAAAATAAAACATCTGCATAAATGGGGATAGTATAATGAAGAGAGCAACAATCAAATAAAGGAAGAGAGGGAAGGAGGGAGAGATTCTACTAACTGACCATTTCTGGGTCAACTTTTCACTGTGCAAGAGCTAAAGACTGACCTTGTCTTTTTTTTTTTTTGAGGTACCATACTTAAAAATATACATTTATTATAATATTTAAATCATGCAGAAAATTGGTATCTTCTCAAACACTTACCATTTCTATATTGTAAAAGCATTTCAGGTGCTTTGTTCTTTTTTTTCTTTTTTTTCACATTTAATTTTTTATTATTGCATTATAAATAGTACCATTCAAAATTTCCACCGCCTCCGCTCCTCCCATTTCCCTCCCGCTTCCCCACTCCCCCTCCCTTTTTCCCCTCCAGTCCTAAGAGAGGGCAGGTTACCCTGCCCTGTGGGAAGCCCAAGACCCTCTCGCCTCCATCCAGGCCTAGGAAGGTGTGAATCCAAACTGACTAGGATCCCAAAAAGCCAGTACATGTAGTAGAATCAAATCCCAGTGCCATTATCATTGGCTTCTCAGTCAGTCCCCATTGTCAGTCATATTCAGAGAGTCTGTTTCGATCACATGCTCGTTCAGTCTCAGTCCAGCTGGCCTTGGTGAGCTCCCACTAGATCGGGCACACCATCTCAATGGGTGGACGAATCCCTTGCGGTTCTGACTTCTGTGTTTATCTTCTCCCTCCTTCTGCTCTTCAACTGGGCCTTGGGAGCTCAGTCCAGTGTTCCAACGTGGGTCTCTGTCTCCATCCGTCGCCGGATGAAGATTCTTCTGCTCTTCGACTGGACCTTGGGAGCTCAGTCCATTGCTCTGGTGTGAATGTGGGTCTCTGTCTCTATCTCCATCCATCGGACGAAATTTCGGCGGGGGGGCACAGCCCTACCAGTGTGGGCCGCCTCCGATCTCAGCCCTGACCTTGTCTTGATACCACACATTATGCAACCACAGTTGAACATCAGAGCAAAAACACTATATTTTAGCAACTCACAAATATTCTTTCTTTGGGTAAAACATATATATTCTTTCTAACAAGGCCAAGTATTTTTCTTCTTTGCAAATGCATGAACATACATGAAACTCTTCTCCAGAAGATGCACACTTTTCAACTGGGATCCCCTGAACCACAACGTGCTGAGTAGGTGATGAATTTTTAGATCAGATCACTTACTGAATTTAAAGTCAATCTGTAGGAGGTAAGTTAGAACATTGGTGTTTTGTTGTATGCCACTGTTATTATGAGTTTCTTTATGCTTTGGAAACTTACACTTTAAAAATAGTTCATAATATATTTTAATCAAACATCCAATGCAGTTTGAAAAACACTTCTACCCCAGGAAAATTCCAAATGATTTGTCTGTATTGCTTCATTTGGTCTCCCTCAGTTGCAGACATTTGTACCTGTTTCTATAGATAACAGTATGGCGTCAAGGAGAATTTAAGTCACTAACTTAGGGGTGGTGATGACATAAGCAGAGCGCTAATGAAAAAGCATGACCTCATGCAATCATTCTTTTAATTAATATTTGCTGAGTGTCCACTGAAGGAATTCCCACAGCAGTCGACTATGTGCCAGGCCTGGCTGTGGGCTTCAAACATGCTGCAATGAAGAAAAAGAAAGGCACAAAATCTGAAATCTACACACAGAATCCCCTGTTGTGAGACAACTCCAATTCTAGCCTTCTCACTCCCTCCCTGTGTTTCACTGCTATTCCCCATCTCTAACTGGTCACTTGGGCTCTGTAGGAAAAGGCAAGGCCATAGGAAAGCCAGAGTCAAGAGAATATATTTAAATAAGACCAGAAAAATATCCAGACACTGAGGAAGAAAGCAGAAGATGGAAGGAGAGTATAAGCAGAGGAATGAAGAGGGCAGTATGACACCCAGGCACCATCTTAGCCAAAGCAAAGGATGAAGACAAAGGCTTCAGTGGGTCACTGGTGACTGTGACTTTGCAGAGGTTTGTCCTATGCTAGTCATTCCTTCTCCTGAACATCTTTGCTGTTGCCCAGCATTGTCCTAGTCTTACTTCCTAGCTTCTGTTTGCTGAACCCAGTTTCTCCAATTCTTATTCCTCTGCTTCTTTCCGCAGCTTATGATGTTGCTCGGAGATTCTTTCCCCATGGACTGACTGTCCATACAAGTAGTGTGTGACTCTGTACTCACTCGTGGTTGTATTCCCATGCTTGTTTCAACTTTATGCATTCCTGTAACATCTGTTGAATGTATACAATGAAACAGGCACTGGCTGAAGTGCTGGATTCTGCCAGATACATCCACACCATTGGAATCTATAAATATTATTTTAAATTAAAAAAAAAGACTACAGTTGTGATTAAGCACCCTATGATGGGGAGAGTCTCCTGGGATAACTAGATGTAATGCCATCATGTGTCATTACAATGGAGGAGAGAATGAACGTGGCACACAGAGAAGGAGGAGCTGGAAAAAAGAACAAAAAATTACTTGAAAATCTGGGGCTCAAGATTAAAGAGAGATGCGGCCACAAACCGAAAAACACTGGCAACCACAAGAAGCTAAAAAAGGCAATAGCTGATTCTCCCTGGAAGCCGCTAAGACAAGTGTGGCCTTGGCTGACACTTTGATTTTAAGTCCAGATAAGATGTAGTACAACTAGCCTCCAGAATAGCAGCAATACAATCATTTCTATCGTTTCAAGGTACAAGCTTATGGTGATTATATAATCAGAAAACACCATAGCACTCTTTCTCAGGATACTTTCTAGATCATCTGAGGTTTTCCTATATTTCCATCAGACACCTTACCTCATTGTAGATCAACTATATGCATCTGTATGTACCTATGTCCTTTATTAGATATAAAATGTGTTGAAGAGTACATCATATATGTATTTATTCATGAAGGCAGAAACTACAATACTATCTCTCTCTATATATATATATAAAGAACACAGTATATGTATATGTTTACTCATAGTTCCTGGTATGTAAGAGATGCTTCATAAATGTTTTTAAATGAAATAATCAATTATGGTGGCAAATCATAAGGAACTATGGTGATAATTTGCATGTGCATAAAAGAACTTTCTTTCCAACCGTGAGAAAGCACGATATCATCTACGGTGCAAAGCACAATGTAGTACACCACTCCTAGATGTATAGCTAGCACACACCCCGACGGCAGTGCCTACCTGGATACTCAACGTAATCATATGTGCTGAGCAATTAATAATATCTATCGTGGGTGTAATAAATAGGAGGGATGATACATGCACACATTCTCTGCCATCTTTAACACAGTTCTTTTCCGTAGATAGAAGTTGTCTTCTATCTAAACAGCAAAGACATCCCATTCCTGCCTTTAAGACCCTGAAAACACTAACCTGAGTGCCTTCTGTAAAACCCAGGGTTTTCAGCACAGACCCTGAACTAGGAACTGGAGTTATACAGCCTCTGCTCTCAGAGTATTTAAAGGCCAGCAAGAAAGCTACATATGCTTTAGGCCGAACCAGGTTAGCAGGATAAGATGGACCTTTATGCTGGGGCGGGGATGGGACAGTGGGGCTGTGTCTCCATGGAGTGGGGAGATTGAAACCTTTATGCCAAGACCATGAGTTAAATTTAGAAACTGACTTTGAAGCCCTGAAGGGGAGGGAGAGCATTTGCTCACTGTGCTTCAGGAGGAAGTGTGTGACTCAGTGGCTCTCTGCCTGCTGCTCTGGGTCCCAAAGGAGGCTTAGACTGTCTGGCTGATTTTGCAGTGAGCCTAGTAAAAATTTAGCATTTTGGTCACTCCCTGTCCCCTGAGCAGAGCTCCGGAAGCAGGATCAATAGGGAAATATCGTCAGCAGCTGAAGGATGCTATAAATCTTTTTAGCCCTGAAGAGTGAGAATCATTTGGAAAGGGACTGACTGAGGCTTCTGGGAGGGGCCTGGGCAAGGTTTGGGGATCCATGCTAATGAATCCTTTTCTTCTGCTGAAGGTAGTGCTGGGGCGGGGTGGGGGGGGGCAGTCTACTAGTGATTATTTTACTTTCTGGAAACCAAAGCCATCAGTTTTAAAATACCTGTTTTTCAACAGGTATTTGTCAAGAGGGTAACAGGCATGTGTGAGGTGCTGGATAGCATGACAGTTAAAGGTTACGAGCACTAGGTTAGGAGCGCTCCCATCTAATAGTGGACAGGGTGTGAGCCTTGGGGCAACATTATTTAGACTACCTAGAATATATGTCAGCAGCTCTGAGAGCTGAGGCACTTCTCCGTATGTATATAAGCATCATAATGCTGTAGCGCCCACATCACAGAATAAGGATTAGAGAACAAAGGACCTTTGCCAAGGGTTTGGAAGATAATACATGTCAATTACAAATAACTTTTACAAAGGGTTAAGGCTTGCCTTAGAGACCAAAAACAAGCTGTGGTACATAAAAAAACCATATTTACCTGGGGGGGGCCACCTTGGGGGCTAAGAATTGTTCCTATTACATTAACATTAAAAATAGTGGGATGGGTGCTGTCCACCATCCTTCACTTCTTCAGCCAACTGAGCTCCTAGCAAGAACCAGGAACTCTGCTAGGTCCGGGTGGTACAGAAATGAGCCAGCACTTCCATCTGTGTCTTATATTCTGTAAGAGCAGGGACCACATCAGAGTCTTCATTAGTGCCCTAACACTTAGTAGAGTTAAACAGAGCTAGGTAAGTGGGCATTGAATACTCATTTCTTAGTGAAGGAAGTAGGAATTAAGAAGCAAAAGTAATTTGATCATGTGCACCTGAGATCTGGTAATAATAGAAATAATGGTTATATTATAAATATAATACTATCGTACACTGTTCTACTATATGTCTAGTCTTTGAGTCTTTTGAATCCTTCCATTGATCTTTGTTTGGTGCTAATCATAAACTGTCATATAGAGAAGACCGATTGCTCTCCCACATTTAACAAGGAGGAAACTCTAGATTTGTGCCAACTACAGAGAAGATTCTAGGACCCAGAAACCTCCATTCCGAACTTGCCTTCTTCTTCACTACAGTGGTCTGGTCAGATATTGTCACTAAGCTCCCTGAAGGCTGGTGAAATGTGAATAAAACTCATTTATCTTTTTTCAAGTCACTTCCTGCAGGGTAAAAACTCATGTGCTTTAGTGGGCTTCCCACTTCCCTACATCTCAGCTATTAAAGTTGTTCACACATAGGGCTCCCATTGACCCTGGCTCTCTCCCTAATTGAACCCAAGAACTAAAACATCCTTTACAATAAGCACTTCTTTGTAATAGACAGATTTCCTGGACCCATAAAACAGCTTTTAGAAAGGGTGAGCTGTATTTAAGGAAGACATTAATATAGTGCCACAAAATGAGGTTTGCTGACATATGACTCTTTGAATAATTTACTCTAAATAAATTAACACTAGAATTTACATTTACCTTTGAAAGTCCAATTTACTGGAGACTCTGAACACGTGTCCCCTTAAGAATGGGAAAAACAAAAACATCAGCCTTCGTTGAACCGATTTGCTACAAACCGTAAAAAACAAAATGATCCCTTTTTCTCTGGAAAACCCTCTCTCCCATTCATAGTTCCTTAGACCCCAACTGATGGAGTTTCTCTTTGGCCAACAATATGAGTTCAGTACCCAGAATGGACAACAAGAGAGAAAAGAAATGGCCTTAATGAAAAGTCTAGCATTTTTTTGTCCTCAAAAAATAGTCAGAAGTTATGACTAAATTCTTTGCATATATTGTCTTCCTTAATCCCAGTGAGATATCCATGAAGTAGATGCATATATTGACCCCTTCAACAGATTATGACTGTGATTTAAATAGGTATCATCACATAGACAGGAGGTGGTAGACTCAGAGCTTATACCTAAAGAGTCTTATTTCAGAGTTCACAATTCAATTTTTGTTTTAAGTAATTGGCACAACAGCAATAATTTAGATAGCTATGAAATTCATACACCCTTTATAAAACAGACTAGAAACGATAGAAAATAACTTAGCAAGGGAAACAAAATAATCTCTTAACAGTCACAGTCAGTTATTTACAGAGTACTCAAGGATACTTATTTTGGGGTATCTTCTTATTTATTGTAAGAAAAATCTATTTTTTCAGAGACTAAATATATTTCTATATGATTTGGGAACAAAAGTAGACGAGAGATGCCTTTAATAGAGCAGAAAGGTAAAAACAAGGACCTTTTGGCCCATTAAAATGAGTGCATGATTTTTCTTTCCTCTCCAACTGGCTGCTGACCAGAGAGGCTGATGGGCATAGCAGGATTTCTGGGCACATGTGGTTCAAGCATATGGAAGTATGTTGCTGCCCTGAGCATGGTAATAGCATCCCTTCTTATCATTCAGGGCCGTGGAACAGCCTTAGCCAGTGTACAAATATAGCATGAGAATACGAATGAAGTCCCTGGCCTCCAGCCCTACTGTATTCCATTGATTTACCCCAAGTAGTGTTGCACCAACAGACCCTGGCTTCGTGCATGCTGTGCCAGGGGAGCACCTAACCCCCTTCATTCTAATATTCCCGTTCCAACAGCAGAGCAGAGAGGTGAAGAGCTTGGACTTTGGAGGCAGAGCTGGCACCAAAACCTGGCTTTACCACATTGGAACAGTGTGAGTTGTGGCAGATTATCCAACCTCCTAAATGTCGATTTCCTCAACTGTAAAATTAGGCAGCAGAAAGCACCAGTTAACTGTGTGGGCCCCAGAGTCAGGCTCCTTAATTCTATGCAAAAATCTATTACTCACCAGCTGGCAGCTTGCTTCGCCTCTCTCTCCATTTCTTATCTGATAAATAGGTGTAACAAGAACACCTATGGCTCTGCCTAACAGATGAGGACCGGATGGGATAGTACATATAGACTGCTCAGTACAAATACTTGGAAAACATTACTATTACTGCTTTAAAGTTAAAGCAGGTGCCATTAGAGAACCTTGAGTGTTAGGAATAATGGATACAGAGTGCTTTCCAAAGGCATTCTGTCAAATGTATAGTTGTTTGGATCAGACACATTAAAATTCATCCTTAATCTTATTGATCCTCCCAAAATCATTCAACCAGCAAATATTGATGGTTTTATTGTCAAAACTTTCCCAAAGCCAACCACTTCTCACCTCCTCCCCTTCTAAACTAAACCATCTCTACTCTCTTCTGACTCTTCTCTACGAGAGTCTCCTAACTGCTCACCTAACTTCCTTCTTTTCGCATATGGTCTATTCATCGATACAGAGACATTTCATTTGCCTTGGAATTTTCCTGCCCTTTAACTTTTTACCTTATAATAATGACTTTTAGAAAAGTTCCATAAGCAGCACAGTGAAGCTCCATATACCCTTTACTCGGTGTCCACATAACTTTGCTTTGATCTATAATTACTAGAGCCAGATGGCTCAACCATTGACAGTAGCTCCTGCTGGAGTTAGCCATTCCCCTAATGCATTATGTGTGTGTAGTTTTCTTCCTGGATAAAATTCAAGATCTCACATTGCACTAAGCCATTGCTATTCTTCTTTCCTCTTGTTTGTGGCAGATTTTGTTGTTCTTTTTTGTCTTTAATCTTGGGATATATTATTTAAAGTGTATTGGCCAATTGTGTCATAAAATTTATAGCATTGTGCTGTGATCTTTTAGTTTCTTGCTGATATGTATGTGGCATATTTATGTACGTATTTGTATGTATAAGTGTATTTTTGTGCATGTACACGTGTGTGCATAGTCAGGGGTCAACATTAGCTGTCTTCCATAGACGTTTTATTTTTTGAGACAGTCTCTCACTATACCTGAACTTTACCAACTCAGGTGGACTAGCTGGTCAGTGAGCTTCAGGGAACCACTTTTCTCTTATCTCCAGCATTAGGGTCGCATACATAACACCACATACCCTGGCTTTTACGTATGAACTAGGGATCAAGGCTCTGTGGCAAGGACTTTACCAAACACGCAATCCTCCCAATTCCAGACTAGGTCGTTTTAGTAAGTGTACTGCAGACTTGATGCATCTAGTGTTCTCAAGATGCCACATGCAGGGTACTGAGAGATAATACATGTTATTGTTGATGTCAACATTGGTTGTTAAATATAAAGTGGCACATCCCACACATCTGTTAGTTTACCAGTTTTTCCTTTGTAACTGGCTAGTGTTTCAGAGGACATACTTTGAAGCTGTAGCAATGTTCTTTCTTATTCATTTTTCAAGGATGACTTTACATTATCCTACATTTTTCCAGTTTAGTGTGTGTGCGTGCCATCAGCCATGCAGGCATGGGCAGACACCAGAGGTCAAAGCCAGATCTTGTACTCTATTTCTCTCCACCTCGTGGAATCTGGAGCTTGACATTTTTGCTACACTGATTGGTCAGTGACTCTCAGGGATCCACCTGTCTCTGCCCTGCAGTGCTGAGGGAATCTAGTTTTCACATGAGTGCTGAGAATCTGAACTTAGAGCCTCATGCTCAGACAGAAAACACTTTTCCCACTGAGCAATCTCCCTAACCCCTTATTCTATATTTATTATTAAGTTCTTTTGTAAGGAAAGACAGCCTATTCTCCCCCGTCTATTTATTCAGTTACATAATTATGTCTCTATATTGTATCATAAGGATTTAACTTAATTCTATCTTTATCTTACTCTTCCCATTGTCTTAGATATGAACTTCATGCTGATTTCTGTCCTTTTTATACTCGTCTTCACCCTATTTTGATTTATTTCCTCCCAAAGTATTTCATGCTAATCTTGATTATTTTTTCTTCTTCAATCCTGATAATTTCTCTGAAAAACACATTTCTTTCATAGCAAAGTGGTCCCAAAATCCAACCTATCCAAGCCAAGATCTGAATGTTAGATGCATGTGAATTCGGAGTGTGTTACTTCTGAACCCCACATTCAGAATGTCATTAACCAAAGTCATCCCACTATTCACAGCCCTATCTGGAGCTCTCAGCTCACTCACGGTACAGTGTGGTTTATAAGACTCTACTGGTCTAGTTCTCCCTCCCCCGCCCCATTCTCCAGCCTCTCTGAAGAGGTTTGTCTTACTCTGGTCTCTTGTCTACCTGCTGTCCCTCCAGCACCAGGCAAATGCCCACCTCCGTGCCTTTACTTTTATTCCCTGACTGGAACCCTTCTCATCTTGAACACTTATGCCCTTCAGTCTCTGTTTAGAAGTTTCCTTATGAGGGAATGGCAGTTCTTATTAGCCACTACAAAATGACAAGCTTCTCCCCTCATCCCTAGTATTCCCTATATTCTTATTCTTTCTTGATGCTTTAGCTAAAATCAATGTAACATTCTCTGTGCTCCACTTTAAAATAATGTTGTTTACTTATTCTTGGAGAATTTCATGAAGTTTATTTTGATCATATTCATCCCACTCCTCCAGTTTCTCCCAGCTCCCCCAAGTCCCCTACTTCTCTACCTCCCCACATCCCCCTTTACCTCCCTACCCCCTCAGCTTCATGCATTATTTGTCTGTCTGTCTGTCTGCCTCTTAAAAACCAAAATCCATCAAATCTAGTCTGTGTTGAGCAACTATTTATGGCCATAGTGCCTGCCCTGACTCCTCTCCCAGCAGAAATCAAATGCCAGCATCTCTCCAGCTACAAGATGGACCATCATGCCCTCCTCCCTCCTTCATGCTGGAATTTTGTCTGGCTTGACTTTGTGCAAGCCTTTTACATGCTATACAATCTCTGTGACTTCATATGGGCATCTGTTCTGTTGCCTTGGTAAAACGCTATTTCCCTAAAGTCATCTACCACCTCTGGTTCTTAGAATTTTCCTGCCTTTTCTTTTTCAAAGTCTCAGGGCTTTGAGGGAAGAGATGTTATAGTAGACATCCTTCAGGGGTGAGCATTCCAAACTCTCTTATTCTCTGCATTTTGACCAGTTGTGGGTTTCTGTGTTAAGTGCATCTCTTGTATGAAGATGTTTCTCTGATGAGATTTGATTGAGGTTCTGGTCTTTTGGCATTCCTCATCATTAGAAGTCATTTTACTGCAATGTTCATTTAGCAGAATAAAAGTAGTATGTTTTCCCTGAGGGCCCATAAACTGTCTGGTCACAGGTTCTTGACTTCATTAACAGTGTCAGGTATGGACTCTGTCTAATGGAGCATCCCTTTAATCTAATTAAAAAGTGACTGGTTATTTCCACTATTCCACTAGTGGGCATATATTGTCAGGAAGGTCATTACTATGACTTACATGGATTCAGTGGGGAATTCTGTTAGACCCTCAAAGACTTAACAGCATTACTCATTTAAGTCATTCCACAAAATAGAAGTAGGAAATATTTCTAAATTCTGTTTATGAAACCACTATTACCCTGATACCAAAAACCAGGCAAAGATTAGACCCAAAATAGAAAACAATGGCCTATATCTCTTATGAACATAGGTGCAAAAAATACTCAAATGATGCAAACTGAATTCAATAACACGTGAAAAAGATTTTACACCATGATCAATTCAGCTTTATTCCAGAGACACAGAAATGGTTCAATATATATAAATCAATAAGTGTAACTCAGCACATATACAAACTAAAGGACAGAAACTAGAAGATCATCTCATTAGATACAGGAAAGGCCTTTGACAAAATCCAACATCTCTTTAATGATAAAAATTTTTGGGGAGACTAGGAATATGAGGGACATATCTCAACATAATAAAGGAAATTTACAACAAGCTGTCAGGAAACATTCTAAACAGGGAGAAACTCAAAGCATCACCATTAAAGTAAAAAACGAGACAAAGATGTCCACTCTCCGCAGTCCTATTCAGAATAGTGCTTGAACTCCTATCTACATCAATAAGATAAGTGAAGGTGATTACAGGAATACAAATGAGAAAGAAAGTAGTCAAAGCACCCTTACTTTCAGATGATATAATTTTATAGATGAAAGATCCCTAAAACTCCGACAATAAACAGGTGATGTGATAAATACATTCAGCAAAGTAGGAGCATACAAAATTAACTCACAAAAATCATTAGTCTTCCTCTATACAAACAACTGATTTACTGTGGCTATTTCTAAAAACAAATAAATAAAACAATACCATTCATCATAGCCTAAAAAAAAAAAAGCATGTAAGATATCTCAGAATAAATCTAGGGAAGTGGAAGTCTTGCATAACAACATTTTAGGACATTGAAGAAGAGACATCAGGAAACAGAAAGGACTCCCTCCCCAACTCATGGATTAGTAGGATTAACAGTGTGAAAATAGCCATCCTACCAAAAATAATCTATAGATTCAACACACAATTTACATCAAAATTCCAACACAATTCTTCAAAGAAATTGAAAAAGTAATCTTAAACTCCATATGTAAACACCCATACACACACACACACCAAGATAGCTGAAACAGTCTTGAAAAATAAAAGACCTGGTAGAGATATCACCATTCCTGATTTTAAATTGTACTACAGAGCTAGTAATGAAAACAGCATAGTATTAGCATAAAACAGAGATGATAATCAATGAAATAAAATTGAAGACCTGTACATAACCCCACATACCTACTAATGTTTGAGTTTTGACAAGAGTCCAAAAATACATACTAGAGAAGTCTGTTGATGGGGCAGGTCAAATTGGATAGTTCCATGTAAAGGAATGAAACTAGATCCATATATCTCACCCTGGACTACACACAACTCCAAATGGATCAAGGACCTTGACTAAGACCTGATACCCTGAAATTGGCAGGAGAAAGTAGAGAATATACTTGAACTCATTTGTTCAGGACTTTCTGAACAGGACCTCTGTGCTTACTAGATTTATGTCAACTTGATATGAGCTAGAGTCATTTGGGAAGAGGTAATGTCAGTTGAAAAAAATGCCCCCATGTGATTGACCTGTGGGCAAGCCTACGGTGTATTTTCTTGATTGATGGCTTATAGTAAATGGCGTAACTTACTGTGGGTAGTGCTACCCCTGTGCTGGTGGTCCTGGGTGCTATAAGAAAGTATCCTGAGAAAGCCATAGAGAGCAAGACAGTAAGAAACACTCTTCTGTGAACACTACTTCAGTTCCTGCCTTCAGGTTCCTGCCCTGACTTCCTTGTATGATGGATGGTAAGAAAAAATAAACTCCACTCTGAATTGCTTTTGGTCATGGTGTTTTATCTTCTGTGAAACCCTAACTAAGATAACTCCAATAGGTCAGGAATTACTCGCTATAGTCTTTTTCTTGCTTAAATTTGCATTCAGAACTTGTCCACGTCTAGAATATGATAAAATCACAAGTTTATATTTTCTGTTTGTCTCCATGTTAGAATGTAAATTCTGCATGTCCAGTCAAATTGCCTGCACCTAAAAAGAGTGCCCAGAACATAGCAAGTGCTCAATAAACGTTTATTGAATGAATAATGAATGAAGGAATGGTCAAGAGCAAAAGCTTTAGAATCTGAAAAAAAAAATTCCAGATATCAAATCCTGCTTCCATTACAGACACCAAATGAGGAAAACTTTGGAAGTAATCTTCCTTTAGTTTTCTCATCAGGAGAAAATAATTAACTAAAAGTTATTATGAGAATTAAATAATATAATATGAGTCGGGTATATGGCTCAGTAAGCAAGTATTTACATACCACATGTGAGACCCTGTGTTCAGTCCTCAGCACCACACAAAACACACACACACACACACACACACACACACATAAGGCAGGCAGGTAAAATAATGAATGACATAAATGGATGTGGCAAGTGTTTGGCAAATATCATTCACCAGATGAAATCTAATGTCATTATCATCATGTTTCAATGAAGAAATTAAATTTCACCACAGAATAAGGTCCACTATGCTTTATTTTTCCCTCATTTCTTTTGCAGATTATTTTGGCAAGCTTCTTCCTTAAGCTGTGAGATCAAAACAAGGCGTTAGCTCCTGCAGCTGTCCAAATGATAGCTTTTCTAGAGAGTCTGGGGCTATGTGGATATTCCATAGAGCCCTCAGGTGAGTTCGGGTGTGTGTCTTCTGTGACAAAATCCAAAAAGTATGACCAGTTTGTACAATCGTTGATTGTATTGGAAAGGAGCAAAGGAGAAAGCCAAGAATGGCCTACAGTTTGCCAGAGTGACAGCCAGCTCCTCTCTAGGTACTTTCTCTGTGTAATGCTCCAGCAAAGGAACAAGAGACTTAAAAAACAAAAACACAAAACAAAAACAGCTTAATGCCTGTGCATCCCAAATGGAAAACACATGGTTGCTCAGCTAGCCCTTAAGGTCTTCTGCTGTTACCTGGATGGGACTCTACAGGTACCATCATGATGGGTTCTAACCACGTTGCCATGGTTTGCATCCTTCTTTCCTGACACTGGCTCTGGAGGAGCCTTTCTGTCCTCCAACTCTCACTTGTGTGGTTTTCCAGTCAAATACTGAAACGCTTACCCAGTCTCTAGCACAGCAGCTGTGCGCTGGGAAACAGGCCGAGATACCAGGGGGAGGCCTCCCAGCCATCTAACCTCAGGAAATAAGAGTGCTGGCTTCTTGCCATACAACATTGGTCAGTCTCACTGGGGCCTTAGAAATGTGTGGAGTGCAGCCTGGGTGGTGTCTGGACTTAGAACTTGCAGAATGCACTATAAGATATAAAAGAGGAACATGGAACACAAACTTGTAAAGTGTGTCTGGAACGGGGCTATTAGTTCTGTGCTAGAGCGTCTCAATGTCCTGTGTCTGACACCAGTCACCACAAGATGGGGAAACAAATGCATGTAGGAGAAAGAAGGCAAAGAGAAGAGACTGGAAGAGACATGAGGCTGATTTCTGAAAGCGATGGCTGAGAGGTAGAAGGAGTTGAAAATTGACATCAGGTAGGAGGCATCCTCTCACACTTGACCACCATTGTCAATACCGGTATCTGACTAAAACAAATTCCTATGACCGTCACACTGTGATTGTGTGCATGCACTCTTTTAATGAAGTACTACATGAAAGCAAGGCTCGTTACTACTTCTCTCCTAATCTCTAACACATTTTAATCTGCATTCTGTCTTCTACATTTTTTCTTTGTCTCTCTGCACATATGTAAACAAATTTACTTACCACACTTGTCCAACTGGGCTCTAAAGTGGACTTCTCTAGAAGATCGATCCACTCAAGATCAAGGGGTTACTACCTGGCATGCAGGCTCAGTGGTCCCCTGGGTTGAAGGATGATTACTTTGGTTTCTAGCTGAGTGACTTAACCACTCTGTAACTCCATTTCCTTATCTTAAAATATTGATGGTGATGATGATAACTCCTGCCCATTGGTGGCCTGTGAATTCTCTTAGCCAAATTTACAATTTAATAAGTTTAAGTGCTAATTTTCTTGTATAAATACCAGTTATCTCCCCAAAATGGAAATATATTCACATTTTCTTTAGGCTAAAACTATGCTGCGTGAGGGTGACTCTTTCAGCTTTGATTTCAAAGTTGTTCTAAACTCTTGAAAGTCCTTAGTTAACATTATGAACATAAAGCACCATTGTATGAGATGCAGGAAGCCACAGTTATCTGGGTTCCGTGTGCATTCAGGGTGCATGAGACAAGCCTTACAGGTCACAATCTCTGATTTTATCTGGTGCCACAGAGGCCAAATGGGAACAATGTTATTGCTAGAGTGAAGCCACCAGACAATGCCTCCTTTGAATGTCTGAGCCTGACATTCAAAAATCCTGTCAGTATTTGTGAATTTCCCTCTTATGTTACTTGGAGACTTAGTTCACAAAGCAGAATTCCACTGGCACTGTGCATCTCACTGCTGGGTAAGGTAAACACTGGTTCCTATGAACTTGATCAATATTCCATGGATAAACAGGCCCATGCTATGTGTTTAACTGTAGACCTCCCCAGAGTTCATAACGTGCTCATTTATGTAGTGAATCTCCAAAGTTGAGCTGTGACATGAAACACTCTGCCAATGTCTTTAGCCCTAAATCTTTCTATTGTGGAGTGTACAGATCTTAGGGAATGCTGGCCAATGAGGACTACGGAGATTTGGAATCAAAGCTGAAAGAGTCCCAACTCTGTGACTTGTTGTGGTCATTTGTAATGCTAATGACTTAATTTCACCAACCTTCATTTTTTCATGCACAAAACAGGGACAAAATACACAACTTCAAATTTGTTGCATGGATAAAGTGTACTTTGCACAAGTGATGTGTAAATGTATGGGATAAAGTGTAAAGTTAGTGCTGATACTTCTGCCAGTAGGACCTGGTGGTGACTAGCTTGTCCTAATTGTTCAAATCTGTGGTAGCTACACTTGCCATGTGGCTAACTATCAACACAAACTATGTGCTAAATTTTGAAGAGCTGGTGATAGACTTTCTGTTGTTCTAAAAATTGCCTGAGAAAAACTACTTAAAGGTTTATTTTAGTCCACATAAGCTGGTTACATGCCTCTGGACCTGTTGGGAGGCAAAACATCATGCTGAAAAGGATATAGTGAAACAAATATCATCCTATGCAGGCATGGAGATCAGGAAGCAGAGAAAGGCAGACCAGACAGGTAGAATATCTTCAGATGCCCATCTATAGGAGCCTAATTCCTCCAACCTCCTGCTAAACTCCCACCACTCCTAATGAAGCCACCAGATTATGAGTCCATCAGGGAACTCATCCACTAATGAAACCACAATCCTCACGACACAATACTGTCAAATATCCACAGAAAGTAGAAACCAAGTTCTTAGCACATCACACACACACACACACACACACACACACACACACCTGGTGTGGGAGGTCCTTCTGTCTATGTGTTGATTTTATTGGTTAATGGATAAAGAAAACTGGCTTGGTCTATAGCATGGAAGGATGAAGGTGGAGGTAGGAGAAGCCATGGATCCGCCACCTGAGACAAACGCTGGGAACTTTAGCTGGTAAGACACAGCCACATGGCAATACACAGAATAATAGAGATGGGCTAGTTTAGGATATGAGTTTAGCCAGAAATACACTTAAGCTATTGACCAAACAGTATTTCAAATAATATGGCTTCCTGAGTGGTTATTTTGTGGCTAGACAGCCAGGACGAACAAGTGACCCTTCCCCCAACACACATCAATTATTTTTACCTTGGTTCATGTTGAAATGATATTTTGTTACAGAGAATTTAATAAAATATTCCATTAAAATTACTGACATTTGTTCCATTTTACTTGCTAAAATAAGTCCACTACTAGATAATCTTAGATTCCATGCTAGGTCTATTAGAGATCATGGTCCAAAGGTTGAATGAGACATAAAACTATTCCATTTTCCAGCATTTTTATCAGTTATTTTAATGTCCAGCAGCTACACAGAGCCACTGACTCTTCTACACAATGCTCAGTTAGTATTTTGAGGGGCTGGTCACCTGACTGAACTTCCAAACTGTGACAGCATGACCTTTCTTGCTACTTTCATACTCTACTGAGCTTTTGCCAAGGATGATTAATAAACTATCAACAAAAGAGGTAGATTCCAAAGCTAAGTTCAGAGAAAGCATTAGTTGGAATTAACCATTTCGGATTGCACTTTGGTGTCATAACATCTGTGCTTGCACTCTGTCCACATCTCACAGGCACACCAGGACTGCCAGTTTAATCACCTGTTAGTAATGTCTGAATCAACTGGATATATCCAAGAAGTGAATTAAACAGATTTTTGGCCTCGGTGGTTTCAAATAGATATTTGCCTTATCTATAAACTCTATAAAGAGTTACTAGGCTTACAAATATCATTCAAGAAGGGGAGCATATTGAACAGTAGTATATTGAATACCAAAATAGAGTCACTAGGAATTGAACATAGTAATATGGAAATAGCCAAGACAATGGAAGAGAGAGAAATAACAAATTCTATAGGGCTTTGACTATAACTAGTTAAACACACACACACACACCACTTATAATGGTCATGCATGAATGTATCTGATCTCTAGAAATTAGCACTAAGACATTTCTAATAAAGATCTGTATCTGATTAATTGTGGTATTATCACTTGATACAGAATCTTAAATGTAAATGTTCATAAAATATAAGGAAGTAAGAGAAAGGCAGTCATGCAGGCAAGCAAGAAAAAAATTGAAAGAAAAAAAGGAGAAAAAAGTGGAGGAAAGAAACAAGAAAGGAACATCAAGAAACACATTGATTAGGAAATCTTAGTCTGAGAACCCCAGACCATCCACAAAGCTATATCAAAGGCCCTGAATGCCTCAATTAGAATTAACCATTAAACCTCTGGAATTTCATTTATGTCAAGTAATTTCTTTAGTATCTGCCCAAAGACCATACACATCCAATTTGCAAGACTCAATCCAAACTCTTTAAAATTTACAGATGATGCACACACACACACACCCCACACATATGCATATATACACTTGCACACACGCATACACACACCACAATACACACATGCACACAGATGCACACACATGCGCACACACACCACACACACATACACACACATGCATGCACACACACACACGCTGTCCCTTACCATCACGTTACTCATGTTATTGTTTTTATTTCCACACAAATAACTCCAATTTTCCCTTTAGCATTTATACCTGGTGTTCTCTCACGCAGCCCCTCACACAATGACACTTGGATTAAAATAAGACAGTTATCAAGTGAGAAGCATGGAACCAGGCAAACCAGATACAGAAAAAAAGAAGTAGATAAAAATAAACGGAAGTGCTGGGCCATGTGTCACCTTGGCTGCCGGAGGGAAGCCTCAGCTTTTGGTGGGAGGTTAGCCAGGCTGTGTTATAACTACTGAACTATTTTCTGCAAGACTCTCCTAGGTGTTGAGGCTTTTCAGCCTCCTTGAGTCACTTCCCTTTCCCTCTCAGGCCATTCCCAAAGGACAAATTGGTCTCCTGGTACTACACAGCATTGGACAAAGAGAGGAGGAGGGGCAGGAGAGGGAACAGGAGCAGCAATTAAGAAATACCGATTGCTGCCTTAATTGAGCTAAGGGGAAGCATGGAACAGCCAGCAGTGTGGTTTGCGCCAACATCCTTCCAATAAGCAGTGTCTGGGTGGGGAGGAAGTCTGGGCCTTCCTCTCATCCATTCTCAGCATTCCCATCAGAAATCCCAGAAGCACAAGCCCAGAGCTATTGGCAAAGCCAGGTTTGTGTGGGTGTGATACCATTCTCTACTCCTACTTCATTCAGATTTGCCTTGCCCTAACCTAATCCCAAACCTAGCAATGCTTCCTCTTCTGGAAAGCTGGTGGGGGCAGTGGCTGGCAGTTTCTTAAGAAATACATTGTATGTGGTGGTGGTGGCGGTGGGGTCTAATTAGACCATCAAGCACTGTACCTACGGAGGTCGGTGATGATATGACTTGTGGCAGCTGGCTACAGCTGTTTTACCATGCCCTTCAGTGTCTCCCCCAGCCTTTCCCTCTCAGCCTACATCCCTACTGAGAGGGGTCTGAGCACTAGCCCACTGGCTGATGAGAGAAGATGGTTCTATTTTTAAAGCCATTCGTCCCTAATGAGCTTCTACTGTTTCCAGTCAAAGCCCACACGAGGTAGGAGCTGGCCAGGGCCGGTGTCCTTAGCAGCTGCCTCAGCCCAGAGGCCCTTAGCTGCTTCATTATCACAATTCCCAGAACCCAGGCCGCCCTTTGTCTAGGAGCTTGTTACTTGTTAGTGGCTTTAGGCTGAATCATAGCTTCCCTGTCTGGTGGGGGTGGTGGTGGCAAAATTTCCCCCAAAGCAGCGCCATCGAACTCAGACACTAGGTGCTTGTTGTGTAGCTATTTCCTTAGAGTTGAAGCATTCCAGGGCTTATGGAGATATAGCTCAGATGATAAGGCGCTTGCCATACAAGTGTAAGGACTTGAGTTCAAGCCCCTGTGACCAGACAAAAGAGAGCTGAGTATGCTGCTACTTTCGTCCACTCCCAGTGTTGAGGAAGTTTAAGCAGGTACACTATAGTTGGAGAGGCTGCCTGTTCGTTTCCTGTCTGCCCAGACTCGAAATAATCACACCGAAACTATGTTAATTGTAATAGTGTCTGGCCAATAGCTTAAGCGTATTGCTAGCTATCTCCTACATCTTAAATTAACCCATTTCCATTATTTTATATTTTACTGTGAGGTTTGTGGCCTACAGGCAAGGTTCCACCTAACAGCTTGTGTCTTTCTCCTCTGACAGCTACATGGCGTCTCTCTAACTCCGCCTCCTCTCTCTATATATAATCTCTTCCAGCCTGGCTATATTCTGTTAAGCCATTGGCCGAAAGCAGCTTCTTTTTTAACCAATGGCCATAAAACATAAAACAGCACGCAGAGGGGAATTCCACATCAGTACATCCCTGGGACTCAACAGACCACCCGGCTTTGTCTGTTTGGTGATTTTAGGCTAATTGAGGTACCATATCACGACAGACAGATAAAATAGTGGATGTCTCCTGAGCAAGAACAGCTGAGATTGAGATTGATTTCTAGCCTACACCATACACACACACACACACACACACACACACACACACACACAAACACTTCCTCCTGGAAAGAGAATGGAAAATCATGAGGCTCAGGAAACTCATAAATCTTACAAGATACTCAGAAGGTCACAAGACTTATAAGGCTCCTTCCCAAGGCAATAATTCCTAGGGGAGAGAAAACTTTTCTACAGAGTAGCCAGCAAGTTGGACAGGGAGTTCCAGGGATACACTTTTCACAAGTTATCCCTGAGGCTGAGGTGGGCTTTTTGGTGATTTAACTGCCTTTGAGTGACCCATGGTCTTCTAAATAACCCTAATAAACTCATTGATTCGTCAACTAGACTTGAATGGTTTATTGAGTCTGTTCCTGTCACCCTCTCTTAGATGAGTAGATGTTTATTTACATTTCCCTGGGGAAAGTCAGACAACAGTACCGCAGAAACTGAGGGCACCTATTCAATAGCATTACTCTTGGACTGCCGCTTGTGTGGACACCTCCAATTGTGCGGAACTCGCCCAGGCTCTGAATGAAGTGAACCACACAGCAAACGGTGCTCACGTCCTCACTGTTACCCACCCCCTTCCTAGTCTCTTGATCATTTTCTTCCTAATGATTTTAACAATTTGTAATTGTGCATATATCGATTGGGCTAGAAAATCAAAGCTAAAGCTAAATAATCCCCCATCTAACTTAAAAGGCATTCCCAGATCCACGGGTTCCATTGCCACTTCCAGGGGCTCTTTTTATTTTCATCTCCTAATTTCTAAATTCTACCTTATTCTTTGTTACCAACTTTTGTTGTCAAGAATATATTTGATCAGCCACCCTTCCCTAGCCCATAGGGTAAGAAAAGTGTTCACCATCTTTTCCAGTGACAAACAACATCCCAGACAGGCAGAACACAGTTGCCTCTGCTGACTGTAAATTCTTAGACATAATCTTGTGCCTTGGAACACATGGCATTTTCAAATCAATCTCTAAAATCGGAGGGCACTCAATAGTCCACATGCTCACTCTGGGTTCAGTGGGCTTATAGGGAAACCAGTAAGCCCATACTTTAGGAGGCCTATATACCCCATAATAAAGTGAATCATGAACTATTCTCAAAGGGAAAAGTTCTTGGGAAAACTAAAAATCTCTGTTATTGTTAAGCATATCTACATTTCCCCTAATTTGTACATGCTCTATTAACAAAAATCTGACTTAATAATTAGAAAATACTAAATTTTGAATGAATAAATATGTCACAAATTGAATGAGTAAATATTTACCTTTCAATGTAAAGACCATTTTCTTCATAGTATATTGTACATTACTGCCAGGAACTATGTCAAATTCTGGATCAACCTTCAGTACAAATGGGCCTTGTGAATCTGCACAAGCCACAATTTTTTCATCTGTCAGGTAGGGAAACTGTCTGTGACATCTCCTTGGAGGATTCAATAAAAAAAATGAAAGTACTCTATGGATTCCTCCTCCATATAAGATCCGATGCAAATATAGTAACAACTCGCAGAAGGGCCCCTGGAAGTTGGTTCCCCAATGAGGGAACAAACCCCGGAGCTCAAATCCAGCCCCTCTTAAAAGCTTCCCTAATCCTTACCTTGCTGCCATGGTGTTTTTTAAGATCTCAGTCTCTACTAAGGATTCACAGTAGTGACCTGGAGATCGGAAAGGATGATGCTGACTTTTGTATAAACCAAGCACCATGTTGAAAGAGGGGAGTCATGGGACAGATGGACAGGAATGCCAATGCACTTGCACAGCCTCCTGCTTTTGTCTTCCCTTAGCCATCTCTCCCCTATAAATGACAGCTAGTAGGCTCATAAAAGAAGTCCATCAATCCTGGATTCCTTTCTTGTGCAAAAAATTCAAACTCTAATGTGAAAAAGGCATCTTTCCATTTAAATGTTGACTACCCTCAAGGTAAATATCCACATGTCAAACAGTTCACAAGATGCGTCTCAGCTTGCTACAAATGTCTTTTATTAACCTCTAACTCTTGTAAGCTTTAGTCTGGCACTCATGAAATGCCCGTAGGTCCCAGACTTGCCTCTCCAGGTGTAAGGCTCCTTTGTGTATCAATATTCTCTCTTTGACCCTATCCCCTCATTATCTTTCCTGTGTCCTCTACCTCATTTCTTTCAGGAAGTCTTCCTTGGCCATGGCATCAAAGGGCTAGCTATAACCTTTCCAAAATGCTGCCAGAGAATCCTGCGCTTGCTGCCCTGTCAGTAGGACAGGGACCCTGGAGTTGGTTTGTCTTTTCATGGTTTGTTTTTAATTGCTCTGCTTTAATATGAAATTTAAAAAACACATAATAGATAATCAGAGCTGTTAAATTTTTTCTTTTATTTAATATTTTAAATAAAATATAATTATATTCCTTTCCTATTCCCTTTCCTCTCTCCAAATCCACTCATATCCTCTCCCATGTCCCCAACTCCCATGTCACGCCCTCTCAAATTGATGGCTTCTTTTTCTTTTCATTCTTATTGTCACTACACATAAATGTTATATAAATACAAATGCTAAGTCGATTTAGTGCTGCTTGCATGTATATGATTTCAAAGAAGTGGTCAGGGGATTTGTTTTGCTTATTTGTTTTCCCCCAGCAAGTCTGGTTTGAACTCCAGATCATAAGAAGACATGCCCTCCATTCATAAAATTTAGAGCAAAACACTTTGCTCCCTGTCATTCTGGGTATTTTCAGTGTGGTCCTCAAGAACCATCATTTTTAACTCATATACAAATAGTAGCTTATAACATTTGCAAAGGATTTAGAAATCTTAATTATTTAGATGGACGCCTCCCACAACAGGCTCCACAGCATTGTAAGCCCTTGATGCAGAGTGGATGAGGGCCAACAAATCGTGACAGGAATCCTGGAGTTAGCTGGACTAAGAGCATCCTTTTCTAAGACACTTATGCCCTTCTCTGTGTTTCTTTGGTCATATTCCTGTACATCTACCTTTTCTATAATCAGAGTCATGACTGCTTTAGAAATGTTGACAAATACAAACTAACTAGAGAAAAATCCCTAAGCTAAAAGGGGCTTTCTGGCCACAAGTTGTAACCTTAATAAGTAAAGCGGATGCCACCTGTACATCTACCTTCTCACTGCTGAACCAACTCCTTTATCTGCTCAGTCTGGGATAGGTGCCAGCTTCCTGCTGGACCATTATTAGAGCAAGGAGAGGACATCTGTTGAGTCCAAGCCTTGTCCTAAAATGAGGGAGAATAGTAACAGCACAACAATAACAATGTGCCTTACTGGTGCCAATATATCTCCTTTGCTAAGGAGCCAAGGAGTGATAGTTTTAGAATCATTCTTTGGGTTCCAGAATCATTCTTCCTGCAGGCCTTGACAAATGCACTTATCAAGCAGAATTTTTCATTTCATTGAAGTGCCTTGAGTTCAAAATAAGGGGGGAAATATAAAATATATTGGTTCACAGTCCTGAAAAATTCAGGGATAGCTTTAGAAAGAAGCTGATTCAGAGGCTTAACAGTGTGGTAGAACTGGTTTCTAGTTACACTTTGCTCCCCTGGGCTCCTCTCTGTTGCTTCTTCTCAAGCCTCCAGGGTGGGGGCAGGAAGTAGAAGATTCTTTAGCAATAAGAGTCCACTTCTCCCATTTCCACACACAGCAAAGGTGCTATCCATGCACCTATGCCCAAGCAAAAGTGTCGTTCTTGGCTCTTATTGGATGTACACGCCCCATCCTTGTTCACATGCTCATCGCTGAGAGGATTATAATTGTAAAAATAAGATGTCCTTCCCGCTAAGCATGACTGAGATCATAGCCATAAGCTGAGTTGTTATCACAAAGCTACATTGACTGAGAAAATGGTACTTATCATTCCATGAGAGATATTCAGAATGTTACCATAAAAAAATTAGTAACAGAGAATAAACAAGTCTACAACTGTAGCTAAATCCTGAAATCATATCTAATTTTTCCATCTCAAACCCTCTTTCTTAAAGGTGATATTATATATGTGTGAATAAATACCTCTAATTATAAATATACATATATATTTGTAAATATATATGTATTTATGCACACATTGTGTGTATGTTTGTGTTTTGAGGAAATAAGATTTATATGCAAAGATACAGAGATGGCTAATGTAAATTTATTACTGAAATAAGAGGTAACAATTTATGTGATGAAAAGTTAAATAAAGAATTATTATGCCTACACTGAAACAGTATTTTGAGGATAATAAGAATAAAAAAATTCATAATATAATATGAAAAGAGGGAAGAACTAAATGAAATATATATATAATATTAATAAATAGGTGTGTGTGTTCCTATTATGTTTAGTTCCACATATGTGAAATATCAAAGTGTTAGCTTTGTTTTCCTCTATGATTTAGAGAAATTTTTAAACATTTTCTTAGTTGTTCACATAATCAGGGACAAAAGGAAGTCATTTCTTTAACAACAGCAACAGTCTCTGCTGCCTGAAATTGTTTAGTCATGCTTCTCACACTATCAGTCCTAGGTCTGAAAGTCACGTGGGTTGCGACTGAGTAAAATCACAAGCAATGTCTGCAATGTCGAGACCTGCCCTGATGGACTTCACAGCAGCATACTCAAGGGGGGGCTACTAGAAGAGCCAAGAAACTGGGGTATGGATCAAGAAGCATGGAAGAGGGGAAGAGTTTCCTGCTCCATGGGCTCAATTCAGTTCTGGGGGAGTAGCCTTGCTGGAATCCTACTGAGCCTGAAGACCTTCATTGTGGCAGACATCATCCTTAGCTCACTAGATAAGGCAATATGCAAAGTCTGACAGAGGATAAGCCCCATGACCAGAGCTTGTAAGAGCAGCACTGTTGTCCCACGAGCTTGCTATGTAAGCATAAGAGAGACACCTCAGAACTTACCCTTGATAATTAGAATAATTAGACTATCCATGCATATTTTACAAATGATCTATAGTTTTTAAAACTTTTTATCGATTCTTTGTGGATTTCACATCATCCATTCCAATTCCATTTTATCCCCCTGTCCCTTCATTTCCACCTTTGGCCTTTCCAACTTTTCCCGCAAGATAAAATAAAATAAAATCTAAAAGAAAAGAGGGAAAAGTCCCATGGTGGAAGCCGTATTATGACACGGTGAGTCACACAATATACCCTTTAGTCCATAAATCTTTACTTGCAAGTGTTCATCACAATGTATCATTGGTCTGGTTTGAGGACTCTGGCTTCTGCTACACTCTAGATACTAGGAGTGCTGGGACTCCTCTTGGATAGCCTGTTGTCGCCCTGTGTCATGGAGATCCTGCAGCTTTGGGTCTGCAAGACTGGCCCCTTCAGGTGCTCCAGCAGATCATAGACGAGGTGGATGCTGGGGTGGTCCAACTCATACCTCTAGTTCTGGGCCTGGGTGATGCTGGTTTGATCAACCCACCAAGTCGTCCTCATCCTCAGCACCAGGGCAAGCTCTCCAGCACTGCCTGCACTAGCTCACCCTATACAGCAACTGCCTGCACTAGCTCGCCCTATACAGCACTGCCTGCACTAGTTCACCCTATACAGCAACTGCCTGCACTAGCTCACCCTATACAGCAACTGCCTGCACTAGCTCGCCCTATACAGCAACTGCCTGCACTAGCTCACCCTATACAGCACTGCCTGCACTAGCTCGCCCTATACAGCAAGCAGTAAAAAGCAGTACTCCTGGTCTTTAACCCTCAGGCGGGCTCACTGGCACCTACAGCACCGGGACCAGCTCTACTGTGGAGAGCAGGGAGGACAGAGGAGAGCAGGGAGGACATCTTTCCCTCACCCGTACCTCCACTGGGCAGATGAGAAATGTGGGCATGTGTGTCAGGCCTTCAGCTCCCCAGGTGCTCTTCCCCTGCCACCACACCAGCAGCTCAACTGTGCTGCCCAGGGCAAGTCTAGGACCTGATCTGCCAAGTGCTGCAGCCAGCCGGAAACAGGGCCAGTTCTCCTGTTCTCACAACCTCAAGACTAGCTCTCATGCTCATCATTGGTGGCAAAGGTTGGGGGAGGGGGAAATCTATAATTTTTGAAACACCCCCCTGCACCCCAGTTATTTGATCTTAATGCTGCCTCTGACGAGCACCATTTATCAGCTAGAGCAAATGAGACCTTGGAAGAAAAGTATGTTTAACTGGAGACAGCCACACTGAGGTGTTAGATTTGGACTCAAGCTAATTTAATGGTATATTGTGAGACAAGAGCTATGACTGCCATGAACTCTAGAAGAACAGAAACTGAAGTATAGCTGTGGTCCATGGACATGACAGAGAATGTAAATGAAGGTTTCTGGCACCCTCTCCCCTATTGCTTGGAGTCTTAGCTGGGGGCATCCTTGTAGATTCCTGGGAATTTTTCTAGTACCAGGTTGCTCTCTAATCCCATAATGGCTCCCTCTATCAAGATATCTCTTTCCTTGCTCCTCTCTCTGTCCCTCCTCCAACTCAACCATCCTGTTTCTTCATGTTCAGCTCCTCCTGTCTACCCTACCCTCCCCACACTCCCAATTTATTCAAAAGATCTTATCTATTTCCTCTTCCAAGGAGCATCCATGCACGGCTCTCTTAGGGTCCTCCTTGTTACTTAGCTTCTCAGGAATTGTGAATTGTAGCCTGGTTATCCTTTTCCTTATGTCTACTACTATCCACTTACGAGTGAGTACATACCATGTTTGTCTTTCTGAGTCTGGATTACCTCATTCAGGATAGTTTTTCCTAGTTCCATCCACTTGCATGCAAATTTCAAAATGTCATTGTTTTGTACTAGTGATTAATACTCCATTGTGTAAATGTACCACATTTTCTTTATCCATTCTTCAGTTGAGGGTCATCTAGGTTGTCTCCTGGTTCTGGTTATTACAAATAATGCTGCTATGAATATGAGCAAATGTCCTTTTGATATGAATGTGCATCCTTTGGGTATATGCCCAAGAGTAGTATTGCTGGGTCTTGTCA